>APFE030392816.1:0-10987 GCA_000404065.3 Pinus taeda | reverse complement strand
TATAACACCTTAAAAAGTGTTTTGTAACTTTTATTTAAGTGTTTATTAAAAGAATTTACTATAGTGTTATAAACCCTAAATTTGAAACCCCAAACCCTAAACCCTAAACCCTAAGGATTTTATAACATTTTAAAAATTGTTTTGTAACTTTTATTTAAGTGTTTATTTAAAGCATTATAAACCTTAAACCCTAAACCCTACACCCGAAACCCTAAACCAAAAACTCTAAACCATAAACGCTAAGTATTTCATAAAAATTTTAAAAGTGCTTTCTAACTTTTATTTAAGTGTTTATTAAATTTTTTTACTAAATTGTGATAAATGCTAAGCCCTAAATAATAAACCCTAAACCCCAAACCTGAAGCCCTAAACCATAAACCCTAAGCATTTTATACTAATTCAAAAATCATGTTTAAGTTTTATTTAAGTGTTTATTAAAAGCATGTGTTAAATTTTCAATTGCTTTAACACATGACTATTTGAGCTACTTTAAATGGCATGATTATTTGAGCATGATTTTGATTGAAATCACGTTTTTATAATAAATAATGATATTTACAAGTTATTTTGAATATCTTTTAAAGACCAATAATTAAATATTTATTAAACTCTTTTAGTTAGCTTAGTTATATATTTATTAAATTTTTTAGTTTGCATAGTTTAAGTGTTTAATGTTGCACAATAAAATGGTAAAATTTTTATACATTCATTGTTATTTTAATTGAATAAGTTTTACCTAGCAACATACATTTATTACTAAATTTGTTATGCAAAGATTGTTATAATGGTAGGTAGTCTAAACTTTGTAGGAGTTAAAATCTACTTGAGACTCAAATTAACTATCATGATTTATTATCATTTTTTTAAGAGAACAAAAGGTTTTGGTCTATTGAATGCAAAGGCAATGAAGATGTTCTTTGGGTGGAGAGGTTTAAGGTTGAGTGAACTCAAAATAGCCAAAAGAGTTGAATATATTTTTTATGAATGAAGTTATTGTTTTTTATTAAAGGTTGGGGGTTGGTGTGGGTGTGGACTTTGGTGGCATGGTTAATCTGATCACCAACTAGTGCTCTTGTAGATTGGAAAACATAGTAGGAAACCATTTAAATTCAATAGGACTACTGAATGACTATATACATATCATAAAATATAATTGGCCTACTAGAAACTTCTTGCAAAAAGGTGACCGGTTAAAATTTAAAAAAGAGTGACCTGTTAAAATTCTGTGGTGGGAAAGCCGGAAAATTGAAAATAATCATAAAATCTAATTGGACTCCATATAATGGATATTAGTGTAAGTTAGTATTTATTCATTCCACAAACAATCTAGAAACGTCAAAATAATGCTTTTTGATATGGACACATCAAAATAAAATTGGGTATGAGCAAGAATTAGTAGATAATTTAGAAGCTTTGTTTAGTGAAGTTGTAGTTCATTTAGATGATGGTTGTTAAATATTAGGTAAAAGGTTTAGAAACAAGAAGGAGAAATCTTTTGAATAATAACAAAAGTAATCATAAACTTAAAGTAGAGCCTTGTGGATTCCTAAAGAAGATGAAAACACTAAGTCTTTCCATCATTTTGTAAATCATCGAAAGAAGGTTAACACAACTTGGAAAATGTTAAGATATAATGGTGTAGAAGTTAGAGTATTTGTTGATTTGGGTTTTTTGGAACTAAAACATATACATAAAGAGGATAATAAGGTTTCTATTATCGAGGTTATAAAAATGAATTCTTATTTATCAGGTTTATGGAGCACAAGGAAACTAGAATCTTTCAGAGTAACTATAAAAATATTAGCTTCAAGTTGATGAAAAATTCTCAGTTATGAGCGTAACAACACTTTTTCATGACAACCTGTGTATGTAAGCATGACTATGTGAACTATGGATGTATACAAAATATATGTGGAAATAAAGTGATGACCGACTGAAGGGAGGAACATACATATCCAAAGCTCTTAGAGGGAAGGTGTGTCATACATTTTTGCATGCATGTTGAGGGCCTCTTGCGCGCTGGTTGGATCTCCTATGACATTTCACGGGTAGGCTCATACCAACATCTCTTAATTTTCATGACTACCCACCTAACCATGGAATTCCTTGTGCTAACAACATTGAAGTCAGACTGGGCAGCCTGAGTGGAGGACGATCTCCCATACTGTCCCATTTTCTTGTGGAATGTGGCAAAGAAAGAAATGAGTTTGTGAACCAAAAATGATGTAGGTGCAAAGGGAGAGAATCTTATAGTAGTTGTGTGGAGAGGGAGAATGATCAAAGTGTGCAAAAGAGACACAAAACGATTGGCTTGGAAGGTTACTATGCATAGAACACACAAAGCACCAAAAATCTATGAAACGAGGGATTTTTGGCTGAAGACACGAGATATGAACTCTATTTTTAAGCTACCAGTGTGAAGGAAATAGGAGTGAAGATGGGTGCAAATTTAACAATGGAGATAAGTCTATAGTTTGCACTTTCCCTCCCTAAGGAAGATCTCGTGTGTTCGTTGCAAATTCCCAGAAAGTGATGCATAGACCTCATATCCCTCATCTCAAATTATAATGTTAAATCTGAAATACAACCTATAATCAATCTCTCTACAACTATTCGAATGAGATCATCCACATACAACACTAAAATGTGGGGCTTAGACCCAATCAACAAGAAGTATAGGTAGGGATCCACCTCACTCTTGCTGAAGCCTATGTTTTGCATATTGCTAGTGCTCCTGGAATACCATGCCTTGGGTACCCATTTGAGTCCATATATCGATTGATTAAAACTACATACATAAGTCCCTCTATCATGGACTTCAAACCCCTATGGTTTCAAAATATAGAATTCCTCCTCAATAATGACATTGATGAAGGTGATATTCACATCCATTTGGTGGATGGTCCACCTTGTCTCAAAAGCTATTGAAAGAACTTCTTTAGTAAAGGAGTATCTAGCTACAGGAGAAAAGTCTCCTCACGGTCTACTCCCTCTTTATGAGAGAACCAACGATCTGTAAATCTAGCCTTTTATTTCTCCACACTACCATCTTCTACATGATTTTCCTTATAAAGCCACTTGGAAGTCACAACTTACTTCCCCTTTGCTCTAGACACAATCTTTGAAACATCATTCTTCATGATGGAGTTGTTCTCCTCCACCATGGTATCTATCCACACTTCTTGGTTAGCTTCCTCGTCAAAGCTGGAAGGCTTTGAGTCTATGATGATGGTATTCAAATCCATGTACGTCAAAAAATTTCATAAAGGTTTTGTCTCCTTAAAAGTGGACTTGGGAGGTTCAACATGCTCCTGAGTATCTTATAAGGTTTTCTCTACCCACTTGGGCCTACTAAGGGATGTCGAAGGCATTGGCTGCTCCTATTGCACTAAAAGTTGTATATATCTGCTACTCGAAGTATTTTCTCTCGACTCATCCTTTGGGTCCTCCTCCTGAGTCCCCTCTATATCTTCAGGTAGGTCCTCTGTTTCCAAGATGCCAATTTCTCTTGAACTTGGAATCTCAGCTCACCACTGTCTACCACTGATTTGTCAAGAAGGCCCTAGAAGCCTTCAATTCCACACTGTATCCCACTAGGATGCCCCTCGCAACTAAGGGCTATAACCTTATCCACTTTTCCATAGCTATGTGTATGTAGGCCCTGCTAAATCAGAATGGATCATATTCAAAATTCCTTTGGGTCGAGTTTCATTGCTAGGGAAAGATGTATTGACATTCTTTCCAAGTGTACACTCTTTTCACACCCCTACTCATCCATACTAAATTGTAGAAGCCTAGTGGCCATTCATATCAGTATTGGTAGCGACCTGTGATGGGGATGTCCCATCCCCCATGTTAAACCTCACACATTCTCTTACTAGTGTGCACTAGTGTCTGAGTATGTTGACTCTTAATTTTTTATAAGTTCCCCTCTTGGACTCCAATCCTCACTCCAGTCTTCAAACTAGATCCATTTGGGTAGATGTATACTTTCCCCCTTTGTCTTTTAACCTCATATCCTTTTCCCTCCATTATTGAGATCGAAAAAAGGTTTCTCTTTACGCCATGTATACATAGTACCTCCTATCCATCAAAGCACACTATTGACTCAATCTAGAATTAAACTATTCCCCATCCCTTCACTACATACTCAGCCTCATTTTCAAGTCAATATGGATCCCTGAGTCATCCTCTATAAAACTATTGAATAACTCTATAGCCTTTTTCATGTGGTTGCAGGTGCCATTATCCTAGTACCAAGCACTTCTAACAAAAGTGTTGGCAGAAAAGCAAGCCATAAGTGAAAATTCACGCTTGAACTTGGAAGCAAGCTCACTCAACTATGTCTTTGTTGTCACCACAACTATTTGTAACTTCCCATTGTCTTCCTTTACGGAAACCGAGAAGAAAAGTGGTGATTGTAATGGAAGATATATCATTCGATCTTTACTCATATCTCTCTTATTTCCATAGTATTGTCCCTCTCCTTGACTTTTAACCTTCTTGATGGAAACTTTTCCTTTGGTATTTTTCGTCTTGCTAACCAAGGCTAAGTTTTCATCTGTTGCTCCTCCTTGTTGGTTATTCCCGAACTGTTTATGAGTCTCCTCTTGGATGTTGTCAGTCTCTCCCAATTTGAAAGATGCTCCCATGCACATATTCCCATGATGAATGGTTCCTAGGCCTTGGTGAACCTATTCAAAGCAACATTCACTAGCTCTACATCCAATATAGCTTCTTCAATAGTTGCAAGTTGGTCATGGATCTATGTGATCCTCATAAGGTAGTTTGTCACATTTTCAAACGGGTTCATTTTACACACTTTGAGCTTATTTTATAGAATATTTTTCTGACTCATGCTATCACATTGAAATAGCGATACCAAGTTATCAAACATGTTCTTAGATATAGTATTTTTTGCAACATGAAAAATCATGTGATCCTTAATAGCTTCGAGGATCACCCCTTATGAATTTATGTCCTTATTATCCCATGTTTCCTACACTTCAAGGTCCACTACCACTAGTGTCTGTGTGCTCCTTAAGGTCCACTTTAGAATTAGACATGACTTCACATAAGTCTTGTTCCTTCGGGATCACCTAGATTCTTTCCTCCCATGGAAATAAATTTGAAACCTCATCAATTCGATCCTCAAATTTCACACTGGTTATTGACATGTCAGTCTCGAGGTATCTCTATGAAGTTGGTTGAAATAACCCAGGAAATAATAGATTTTATTTTCTTTCAAAAAAAGTTCTTTGGTACCATGTTAAATTATCCTAAAACTATTCATCTAAGTAAATAGTTTAGATCTAGTTGCTAGAATTCTAAAATCTTGCATGCAATGAAAAATGAGAAAGTCAATCACACAGTGTATGATTTATTTACGCTCTCTTAGATTAGCTCATCATTCAAAAATTATATTCATAACTTACAAGGGCTCCCTTATAAGGAAAATTGCTTTGAGAAATTAACCAAACGAACAACAAACATGAAAATTTCAGTCTGGATGGAAATCAAGGTAGCATGCTCTCCAAATTCATATGAGTACACATAATTTATATGATGGTATAAAATTTATATGGACAACAATACAACCTAATCTTTTACTTGTTGCTAGCTAGCTACTTCTCCTTGCTAAAAACTGGATATCTTCTCCTTGTTGAACCACTACTGAAATCCTCACCATTTAATAAAAATAAAATCTCTAATTTCCTCATTCACTCATGTGACTTTCGAAATGAATGCTCTTTGTCCCTTTTCATCTCTTTCTTTTACAACTTTGACATGAGCCAAAAAATTAATCTTCAACGAATGAGATATAACTGCGTGTTCGACGGTAGTCACTTTATTAATTAAAAGTCACCTTAATTAAAAAATGTCCACTTTGTTAATTATTCAATAAAGTGAACTTTTGAAAAACCATATGATACTTTTAATGGAAATCTCCATAAGCATACACCCTCATGGAAATACTTGTATGAGATACAAACACTAACATTGTATGTCTGAGAAAATGATGCAAGAAACATCTACCATATTCTTTATCAACATCCCTCTCTACTCCAAACACAACAAGCTGAAGCAAACACTCCTTATTCGAATATTTCTTTAAATTCCAATCTACATCCATGTGCTTCTACTATGTTCCAAGTCAATCCTTGTGATGCTTTTCTAGGTTTCATTTACCATGGTTCACGTACCCATGAACCATCACTTCATGTAAGCAATGAGTTCATTAGGTTTAAAACTAAGGGATGATTGATTTAGTAGGAGGAAATGATGTTTGTTATAATCACAATGACAACCTTGAATTGTATGGTTTGAATATTTGATTCCATGCTCAAGTAAGTGCCAGTGTGTGATATCTAAACATTCCTTTGTCTAACTGTAATAGCTTCAACTCCATTAATTTGTAACCCATCATTCCTAATGAATTTTTTCCATCTTGGTGCTAAAATCTATGAGCATTTGATTTAGGAGACTTGCGGCTGTAATTTCTTTGATAGTGACTTATCCCCTAGTGTATCAATGTAAACTATCCTTTCCCATAACTCTCATTTCTTTTTATTTATTTAATGGTTGAGTGGAATCCATTAAAGCCACTAATGCTACTATGAAACCAAAGGTTCTTCGGAGCTCCGATTCAATTGGAGAGTTATTCTCAAGGTTTAACATAACTTCACTCATGGATGCTACTCAAGCATTCCACCTCCTATAGTGATGATATTTTCATGCCTACACCTATGGACATTTTAAGACTTTAGAGCTTATGAAATTAATAACTATGAGGAAACTACAATAATTTTTGACCTCAAGGGGCATAACTAATCTTCTACATAGTCATGATAAGCTAAACCACACTGACGCAAATTTTCATTCATCCACTTGGATAAATTTCCTACACATTGGAGGCACCTCACATAAAGTGTCCCTATTTGGTCTCATATTATGCCCATAACGTCCTCTAGTTCCTCCAACTATTATGCATCATTGATATGTAAACCGTATCAAACTCATACACAAGAGTTTTTGGTATTTTTGCTTTATCTCATCAATGATCCAGCTAAGGATAACTTCTGGCATCCTTCAACACCATTATATAATTGATCATTCAATAGAATTACATTAGTATTCCATAGGTCCATAACTTATTCTTAGCATATACAATCTATTTGATTCGATCATTAACATGATTACTTTTGGTGGTTTATAGGATAATGGTATTGGGAAACCCATGGTATTGTCCCATGATATTTGATGTGATTAAGCTAATTTTAAGGCTTGAAGGAATGCATTGTAAAATACCTCAAGTGGCTTGCTTTTTAGCTGGCTTGGATTATGGTAATAAAGATATATATCTCGAGTTTTGACTTTCCTGGTGAAGTGTGTCCAAGGTAAATATTGACTCTTACGTACATGTTTTCCATGTGTATAATCATTTGTGTTCATTTTATTTCTCTAATTGTGCTATGATACCACATGTTAAAAATGGAGTGTAACTAGAGAAATGAAATAAACTCATGGTACATATGTAGCAAAGAGTCGATATTTACCCCGGAAACCCTTTAGTGGGGAAATTAGAACTATATATATTATATATTGACCTTATCCAAGTTGACCAAACACTAGGCCACCTGAGGCATTTTATGGAGTTCTTCAAGACTTTAAATATGATTTATCAGATTAAATACCATGGGTCACCCATGCCATGGGCTCATAAAACACCAGTGATAAATCCATGAATGACCAAAAAGGTTATCTTAAATACTTTGTGAGTCAATATTAACCTAACATAAGACACATAGGATTCATGTTATGGTGAATAATTATCAAGCAGAACATCAATCTACAATCTTGTAGATTGTAGGTGAAATAAATGGAATTAAATTTGCTTTATTAATTGATCCAAAACACAATAAAATTTTTATTTCTCCGAATTCATTATTTAGATATGGTTTAATGGAATGCAAGAAAATTCATTATAAATTGTTTGAGATGAATTTAATTATTAAAAAGGGGTAGAAAAATTGTTAAAATATTGCAAAGTTACTTTGAGAGCATGTTGTACTTAGATACTATAATATATTACCACCTTGGTATCCAATGTTATAATTCTTGTTATGAATTAGTTGGGAGCTCATGAAATAATTCTTGATATGAAAGGTAAGTTACTTTAATTTGTAGATGATTTAGGGAAAAGGAGAATCTTGGTAGGAACCTAGAGATAAGCATATCTAAGATTCCCTACCCTACTCTAGCCTTGCCTAGCCTTGCCTAGCCTAACCTAGCCTAGTCTAGTCTATCATAGCCTAGGCTACTTTAGCCTAGTCTTGTCTAACCTAGTCTACTATATCCTAGCCTAGACTACTCTATCCTAACCTAGCCTACTCTAACCTAGCCTACACTAACAGAGGCTAGCCGAGCCTATCCTAGCCTAGCCTACACTAGACCTTAGCCTACTATGACCTAGCCTAGCCTACTTTAGCCTAGTCTCGTCTACTCTAGCCTAGCCTAGACTACTCTAGCCTAACCTAGCCTACTCTAACCTATCCTACACTAACAGAGGCCAGCCAAGCCTATCCTAGCCTAGCCTTGCCTAGACCCTAGCCTACTATGGCCTACCCTAGCCTAATCTAGTGTAGCCTATCCTACTCTAGCCTAGCTGAACCTAATCTTGCCTACTCTACCCTAGCCAAGCCTAGCCTAGCCTAGCCTACTCTTGCCTAGCCTACACTAGCCTATCCTACTCTAGCCTACTCTAGCATAGCCTAACATAACCTTTCCTACTCTAGCCCACTCTACCCTAGTCTAGCCTACCCTAGGCTAGCCTACCCTAGTCTAGCCTACCCTAGTCTAGCCTACCCTACGCTAGCCTACCCTAGGCTAGCCTACTCTAGCCTAGACTACTCTAACCTACTCTAGCCTACTCTAGCATAGCCCACTCTACCTAACTCTATCCTAGCCAAGCCTAACCTACTCTATCCTAGCTTATCCTACTCTAAGCTAGCCTACTCTAGCCTAGACTAGCCCACTCTGTCCTAGTATACCCTTGCATATTATACCCTAGGGTAACCTAGTCTATCCTATCCTAACCTATCCTAAATAAGACTAACCTAACCTACTATACATTAGCATAAACTACTGTAGCCTAGCCTAACCTAGCCTAACCTACTCTCGCCTAACCTAACCTAACCTACTCTATCCTATGCTAAACTAGCCTAGTCTAGCCTACTCAAGCATAGATTAACCTACTCTAGCCTACTCTACCGTAACGTAACGTAACCTAACCTACCCTACTCTACTCTACCCAGCCTACCCTAGCCTAACCTACTCTAGCCTAGACTACTCTAGCCTACACTAGCCTAACCTAGCCTTACCTAGCTTAACCTACTCTTGCCTAGTCTAACCTAGCGTAGCCTACCCTACTCTAGCCTTTCCTAGCCTACCCTAGTCTAGTCTAGCCTAACCTACTTTAGCCTAGTTTAGCCTACTTTGGCCTAGTCTAGTCTAGCCTAGCCTACTCTAACCTAGTCTACTCTAGCCTAGCCTCCTCTAGCCCACCCATAGCTAGCCTAGCCTAAACCCTAGCCTACTATGGCCTAAACTACTCTAGCCTAGCTTCACCTAGCCTTTCCTACCCTACCCTAGCCAAGCCTAGCCTTTCTTAGCCTACTCTAACCTAGCCTAGACTAGCCTAGCTTACTCTAGCCTACTCTAGACTAGCCTAACATAGCCTAGCCTACTCTAGCCCATTCTAAACTAGCCTAGCCCCTAGGCTAGCCTATATTAGCCTAGACTACTGCAACCTAGTCTAGCCTAATCTAGCATATCCTAATCTACCTTACTTTATCCTAGGCAACCCTAACCTACTCTATCCTAGCTTATGCTATTTTAGCATAGCCTATTCTAGCCTACTCTAGACTAGCCTAGCCCACTCTAGCCAATTATACCCTAGACCACTCTAGCCTACTCTAACCTAGGTGAACCTAGTGTAGCCCCTACTATAGCCTAGCCTAACCCACTCTAGCCTACTCTAACCTAAGTGGACCTAGCGTAGCCCCTACTCTAGCCTTGCCTACTCTAGCATAGACTACTCCCACCTACCCTACCCTAGCCTACCCTAGCCTACTCTAACCTAACCTAGCCTAGCCTATCCTACTCTAGCCTAACCTACTCTCTCCTACCCAACCTAGGCTAACCTAGACTATTCTAACATGGACTAACCTAGGCTAACCTAAACTAACCTACCCTATTGTCTCATAGCCTAGCTTACTCGAGCCTACTATAGCATAACCTAGCCTACTCTATCCTAGGCTAGCTTAATCTAAGCTAAGCTAAGGTAAGGTAACTTAACCTAACATAACCTAGCGTAACATAAACTAGGCTAGCCTAACCTAACCTACCATAGCCTAGTCTCACCTAACCTGACCTAACCTAGCCTAACATAGACTAGACTAGCCTTACCTAGCCTAGCCTAACCTAGCCTAACCTAACCTAAAATTGTCTAGCCTAGCCTTATGTAACCTTGCCTAACATAGCCTTGCCTAACCTAGCCTAGCCTTACCTAACCTTGCCTAAACTAACCTAACCTTTCCTAACCTATTCTTTCCTAACCTAGCCTAACATAGCCTTGGATAACATAACCTAGACTAACCCACCCTAGCCTAGCCTAACCTAACATACCCTAGCCTACTCTAGCCTAGCTTAATCTATTCTAGCATGCTCTATCCTAACCTAGCCTAGCCTACCCTCCTCTAGCCTAGCCTACTCTAGCCTACTCTAGCCTAACCTACTCTAACCTAGCCTACTATAGCCTAACCTACCCTACTCTAGCCTAGCCTACCCTAGCCTACTATAGCCTAGCCTAACCTAGCCTAAACTAGCCTAACCTACCCTACTCTACTCTAGCCTCAACTAATCTAGCATAGCCTAACTTAACCTAGTGTAGACCCTACTCTAACCTAGGCAGGCCTAGTGTAGACCA
>APFE030392814.1:62539-74336 GCA_000404065.3 Pinus taeda | reverse complement strand
GGGTTCTAACCCTTCCACCTTGCAACTTCAACTTTACTTTTCTGCGACCAATGATTCTAGCCTTCCTATCATCTCCTAAGAAGACATCACCACCATCGTATTTCTCAGACTCGCAGAACCACTCTCTATGGGGAGTGAAGTGAAAGGATGCACCTGAGTCAATTAACCATGCCTCATGATCTACATGTGTACTTGAAGAAGCCAAGTACACATCCCCACTTCATCTGAGGTGGTTTTCGCCTCTTCAGAAGGAGCATCATCAGATCCCTTTCCTTTATCAGGAGTTTTAGATTTACCACTCCCTTCTGAAGTGCCCCTTCCTTTCCGCATTTCCATCACACCACCTTTGTAGGTTTTCCTGGAGATTTAGATCTCCCTCTAGATTTAGATCTCCCACTCAATGACTTATTTTTTGTTTCTATTCTGGGACCGTCCTCGTACAGAAAGGCATCACCATTCTGGCTGTCCATATTTTTCCGTCTCATCTCCTCCGTCAGCAAGGCTGAGACTATTTCATCAAACTGCAAAGCAGTTGCATTGCTACCTATTGCAATGACCAGACTATCCCACGAATCTGGTAGAGAACACAACAAATGATGCACTTATCTTCATCTGAAATTTTAATATCAACAGATGATAACTGACTTACCACAGTATTAAACGCATTCAAATGCTCTGTCACCGAGTCTCCATCTTTCATCCTCAGGTTATATAGTTTTTTCTGCAGGAATAGTTTATTCACCAGAGACTTAGATTGGTACAAAGTCCCTAACTTGTCCCACAGAGCCTTCGCCGTAGCTTCCCCTGATACATTCAGCAATACTGAAACTGAGACACACAATCGTATTGTGCTCTTTGCCTTCCGATCCAACTTCTTCCATTCTTCATCGGTCACTCTCGTTGGTTTAGTACCCGGATTTACCGCGATCCACTGATCTTTATCCACCAAAAGATCCTCCATCTTGAGTTTCCACAACTCAAAACTCTAACCATTAAATTTCTCGATCTCTATCTTTCCACTGCTCTCCATATTCTTTCACCACCAGAATCGATCTCGCAGATCTCCCACTGAACAGGGTATACCATAGGCCTGAGCGAAACCCCTCAGCAACAAAGGCATCCCCTTGAAGCCAAAACTGTTGTGATACCAAATGTAGGTTTTAACCCCATACAAAAATTACATGCATACAAATTATAAAACATAGAAAATAAACAATAAGAGAGCATAACACATAAAACACATATACACAGATATTTTCCCCTGGATCCCAAAACCGAGACTACCAGCTTGATTTTTCATTATGTGCCTTTCAATGTTATAATACATATTTATACATGATGAAGCATCCAATACCATGGACTGAAAACCATCGCGTCCTATACCATGGACCGAAAACCATCACGTCCAAAAACATGTGCAAAAATGTTGAACCATAGGTGGGTCCGCCCATCCTAACATAGGGTCCAAAACCAAAATTTTATGGGGCGGTGCCCGAAACCTCATAAAGTGGGGTTACAGGTACGCCTCAAACTCCCTGTGAGCTCCCCCCCTATATCCCGTGATTAACTACATGGGCTAGTTATGGAAAGAATATAACACAACCCAACAGTCTAGACTGTGCACGAGTGTTTAAGTATACGATGGTCAATGAAGTTTACCAAGGCGAGGATGTTGGTGCAGTGGCGAAAATTGACAAGTGGTTGAGGAGGGGTTGGTGGATCAAATCCCACCCCTCCTATTCTTGGCATATCATTTTTTGAGCCCATAATTTCTGGGCGGTAGGTCCGCCGGAATGGTGGGCCGCCCCCATCCCTGATCAAAGGTCTTGTGTACATATAGAGTGTGGTGGATCTAGGGGTGACGGGGTCATGGCCGCCCACCATTAATAATATATGTTATTGGTTGTGGTGGTTGGGGCTGACAAGGGTCATGGCTGGTTGGCCTATTTTTTAATTAAAAATTTAACATCTGATTTGGGGGGATAGTAGGGGTCATGGCTTGCCACCTCAGTGTATATATATATATATAATATATATATATATATATATAAACATTGATCATTTTTAATTTTAACAAAAATAAGCGTCATTGGGAAAATAACCATTCAACAAATTTGCTTACTTTCAAGAGCTAGGTTTCATGCCCCGGTGTTGGTCAAATTGTAGGACACTTAAACCTGGCCCACATGGCAACTTTGACAACAACTTTGACTGGCTCTATCTTCCTCATATGAGCTTGTATTTGAGTGTCGTTCACACCATTGGAATCAGGGCGATGAGCACTTCGATCTGGTACTGCTTTGATATAAATCTAACCACTTTGAATTTTGACCATTTTTTAGCCCCCTTGCGTTTCTGCATGTGTCTGGAGCCACCTAGATCATTAAGCTAAGGTTTTAAAATAGATTTAACAAGTAAACAAATTACTCCTAGACAAATTATTATTTTATGGTGTGTAAATATTGTTGGCAATGATGTGTGTTGCAGTGTTGTTGGTTGGCATTGATGTCAACCTAGTAGCTTGGGTTGAAGGATAGTTGGTTATGCACATGTATACTTGGTTGCAGGTGGATAATGTGTAGAAATATGGTCTTTGGTGTGGCTGCTAGCATGTAGATGATGGCCTTGTAGGTTTGGAGATTCATACAAAGTTTAAGTAGAGCATGTGATGGCCCTCATGATCATGTTGTTACATAAAGGTGTTGGCTATGATTAGTTGCAAAAGTGTTAGTGTAGGAACTTGATGGCTTGTGACTTTGCGTGATTTATATGGAAGATGAGTGTATCATAAATGATGCTCTAGGTGTTCATAGTGATGATGCATAAGAGTTAGATACATGTTCTTGAGGAGGAGTTCATGGAGCTGTAAGAGAATGTATAAGTACTTGACAAGGTGGAGATGATAATGTTTGCAAAAGACATGGTTGTAGGCCTAATACTTGCATAGGGTGATTGAGGATGTTTAGAGATAGTTTTCATGCTTTTTAGAGGTTTTCATGGTGTAATAATGCTTTTTGAAGGTGTGTTATAGATCTGGCCTACAAATATATGAGAATACAAATATTCTCAAGAAATAAGAAAATAGAAATAGATGGAAAAGCTTCTTTATTGATCAAATCCTTAAGGTAGGGAAACACCATACAATCACTCCTTAAGGGAGGAGAACACTCCACAAGCCACATGCTTGTCCATACAATATTCCTTCACATCCCTCAATGGGGAGTCTCTAGCCTCTATATAGGCCTTATACATGCAATATTATGAGTCATTACCATGGTTCTCTCAATACCATCTATCTAATACAATGGGATTATTACATTATTGCTAACTACTTGTGGTCCCTTACATGGTGCGGGTTAACCAATTTATATATTACTATCACCCATCCCATTATTACATTATTCCCTTGGGTACCTCCCTTTGTACCCCATACTATCCCCCTAGGTATACTACATTCCACCCCCCTTCAACATGTTTCATCCCAGAAACATAAGAAGAACACAAATAATAAGATCTACTCAAAAGTGTAGTCCACTAATACCATGCACATGCATTTAGCCATCCAAGAGAAAGGTGAACCCTCAATCTAGTTGGTGCCTTGCTCACTTGAGATGGAAGTTGACCTTGGCGACTCTTTTGTGTTGATGTATTATGGGTGGATCATCACCCCTCGTTATCTGTCATGCGGGGGTTGTTTTCCTCGTGGCTAATTTGTTGCCATCGTCTTGGTTGTTTTCTTGTGGGGTGATGTGGGTGGTGATATGCTGAAGTTTTAACCAACGACATATCTTGCTTTAATTTACCACCTAATTGAACTTGATTGGTATCTGGTACATGTTGTGGCGTCTATTGTTGCTGCTTATCTTCCAATATTACTTCAACCACAAATTTCTCATCTTATGTATCTGTACCTGTAACATTTTCTACTTCAACCTCCTTGGACTATACCTATTTTTCTGGTACCTGGTTTGATGTTTGTGTTTGGTTGTTGACCATAAAGGGCTTATCATCTGATGTGTTAGTCCCTCGTTTGCTTCAGCCTCCTTGGACTCTACCTATTTATTGATGGAAATATCCTGTAATGTAATTTTCTTCTTTTTATACCATAGCTTCAAGAATTTCTTTTGCACATTAATATTAACAGTACCCGCAGATTCCATCCAAGGGTATCTAAAAACAACATCCATATCAGCCATATTTGAAGCATAAAAATCAGAATGCAATACATACTTGTCCATAGAAATCTTCAAATATTTATAAACTTGCACCTGCTCATTATTAACCTATGTGTACTCCATTTGTTTAACTGGAATTTGCAATCTTTTTGCCAAATTAGCATTTATAAAATTTTGCTTGCAACTAGGATTTATAGACACAATGATCTTCTCCTTCTGAATATATCCATGAACATGTAATAAGGAGATACCAGTAGAAAATAACTCCTTACATGTATCATTCCCCTGTTTTCTATTATGAGACCATTTGTTCAAAAGCACTTTTTCAAATTCTTCATCTGAAAATTTGAACTGCTAGGTGCCAAGTGAGTGCCACCATATGGCAACCTCTTCTTTCAAAGTAAGCCATAGGAAACTTGTCCAAGATTTCGGATGGTTTTTCTTAAGATATTTTATGAATTCTTCAATAGTAGGACCATTATCTTTTCCTGTAAAAATAAGATCTTTGCTAGGTTTTTTGGTTGTCTTCTTTCCAGTGTGAGACCATTTGTCTAACAATAGTTTTTCAATTTCATCAACACTACATAACTTCAAAAACTCACTGTCAAGTGATTTCCACCATATAGTAGCCTCATCTTTCAAATAATACCCTATGGAGTCCTTCCAAAAGAATGCCTGTCACACTTTTGATATTGTATAAGTTTTTCAATAGTTGGCCCATTATTTTTTTTCTTGAAAACATATTGTTAGAAGTCATGAAAAGGGTTTTGGAAAAAAATCACTTGGCGAAAATTTAAAATGGCCACATTTCAATCAATATTGCTCAGAATCCTTATTATGACCTGTTTTCGGAAATGGAAAGACCATTTTGTAGCTTCTTGTGTGATAGAAATCCTGATCTAGGCACTGGAATTTTAGATTTGTGCTGCAGTTGTCCCGCTGTCACAAAAATTTCTGAAAAAATGAGCTAATTTTATATCAGTGCTATCTCCCTCATTCGGACTCTGATTCGACTGATTTTTTTTTTTTTGAAATTGGGTATTCTACAAATGTTGCCCCAGAATGTATAGATCTGATCTGTAAACTTGCCGCCCTGAAAAAATGTCTACAACACAGTTGCTTTTTGAATCAGCAATATCTCCCTCATCTAGACCCAATTTAACTGATTTTTTTTCAAATTAGGTATTTTTTCACAAACAACCCAGATATAAAATTAGATTCTGCAAATTTTGCACCAAAACGTACATATATGATTTGAAAACTTGCTGCCCCAAAAAGTTCCAGCAAAAAAAAAAAATCCACTTTGCCTAAGAAAGGGCTCTGATACCACTTGTTATAGATATGACCTGCAAATATATGAGAATACAAATATACCCAAGAAATAAAAAGATAGAAGTAGATAAAATTCTTCTTTATTGATCAAACCTTAAGGTAGGGCAACACTGTACAATCACTCCTTAAGGAAGGAGAACACTCCACAAGCCATATGCTTGTCCATACAATATTCCTTCACATCCCTCAATGGGGAGTCTCTAGCCTCTATATAGGCATCATAAATACAATATCATGGGTCATTACCATGGTTCCCTCATTACCATCTATCTAATACAATGGGCTGATTACATTATTGCTAACTACTTCTCGTCCCTTACATGATACAGGGTAACCACTTTATTTATTACTATGACCCATAAGATTATTACATTATTCCCTTGGGTACCTCCCTCTATACCCCATGCTATCCCTCATAGGTATACTACAAGGTGGTCTCAATGTCCTACACATCATCCTGAAGTTGGGTTGGTAGATTCCATGTGGAAGGAAGCTTAAAGAGGAGCAACGAAGGTTGTAAGTGAAACATAGAGCATTGCTAATGTCAACCATGGATTGGATAATAGAGTTATAACATTGTCTAGGGATTAGAGAAAAGCATTACTCTATTTTGAGTGTTTTTCCTATGGATTCCTCGTGCATCTCGAGTAAATTAAGTGTTTTGGCAATGGTTTGTGTTTGGAAAATTCATGAAAAATGTCAGGAATATTTAATCATGTTATAGAAAGTGGTTAAACTTGAGAATTTTCATCATTTAATGGAATGAGTGACTTGATCAAGTCATGGAGTTGGATCTGGGAAAATTCAAAGGTGTGAAAAAATTATTTAAACACTCCATTACCTATAGCATTTACTGAGATAATCATTTCAGAAAATTAGAGAATGGAGGAAGGTGTGAGTCTATTTGGTTGGTCTTCTTGAGATTGTGAGAGTATACCATTTAGAGGGAATTAGGAGTTAATAGAGGTTGCAACATCTTATCACATAGTTTTGTATAGTTATATGAGAGTGTTGGATGTAGAATTCAAAGATCGATTTGAGGAGAAATTCAAAGCTTTTGTCTTGCTAGTGGTTGTATTATGAGAGGAGAATAAATTGGCAGCTTGTGGTATGTTAGAGAGCATAGATTGTTGTGAGTAGAAGAGAAGAAGTAACCCCCTCCAAGAAAATTTTTTGATTTAGATTTTGTGTTAAAAAATGATGGTGTTGTTGGGTTGCTCATGTTGAGCAGATTGAGAACATAGTGTGAAATATTATGAAATGTGGTTCACATGGAGGAAGTGAAGTTGTAGCGGCTTCATAGTAGATAATGATTTAGTATATTAAACATAAGGAACATATTTATCCATAAAATAGGAGTTTGATAGTCCAATGGGAGTTGGGTGAGGATCATTGGTCGTGGTGGCTTCCAACAAATATATTTCCATAGATCTATGAGAGAAACAACCATCCTAATTGATAGGTCTAACATATTGTAATGCAAGCCAATTCTTCTAGATTATGGGTGTAAGATAATCCATGTAAAATATTGTTCAGAAAATTAATAGAAGAATTGAGCAGCACAACAACAGTAGGGTGGTTTTCTCTCAAAAGGGTTTCCACTAGAAATACTTGTGGCTTCATGTTGTGTCTATTTGTGTTGATGTTTCCCATGGTTATTCGAGTTTATGCTTATTTCATATTTTGAGAAGCTAATATTTTTTATGCATGTAGCTAATTGATAATTTGACAAAAAGATTTAAAAATTAATATAGTTGATATCACTATTGATTCAACCCCCCCACCTCAGTAGTGATCTGGTTTCTAACAATTGTTATAAGAGCTAGTTCTCTTCAATGAATATCGACTGCTTGAAGAGTAGATTGTGGACCATGGTCAGGAATAAGAAGAATATGTCAAAAAAGAAAAATAACTTGAAGAAGGAACAAAATTAATCTATTGCAAAAGGAGTAGAAAATATTGAAATTTTATCTAAAACAAATGTGTCACGAGATAATATTTTGAAAGAATTTTTGAATTATGATTCTAATGGTTCTTTTGAGTTTGATAGTGATGATGATAATGATGCTACTCTCATTAAGGATGAATATGAATCAATAATGGCTGTAATCAAAGAATTAGTTTCCGAAGTGGATAGACTAACCTCTGCACGTAAGGATTAGAAAATAATTGTGCAGACTTCTGATGATAAATAGAATGGTCTAAGAGAAGAGATCAAGGCATTAAAAATTCAGCTAGAGGATGAAAACAAAATAGAAGATAATATGAGGAAGAAATATAGGGAAAAGGAAGAGGAATGTGAAATATTAGAAGCTGAAGTGGTTTCATTAAGGAATGACGTGGAGTAGAAAACCACTCAATTGAAGAGGATCTAAAGTACCTCATCCTACAAATCATATCGCAACAAGCATAAATGAGAAACTAGCTTAGTTTCAGCCACACATATATGATAGTAATGGAAAAATAAAAAATAAAGAGAACCATCAACACAACAAATAGCCAAAGGAGGAGTTTATATAACAAAATCCAAAGGAGATGCCAAGAAAAGCACCTAGAAGATCATTTTCATCCTTTGAAAATGTGAGATGCTTCAACTCCCAGAAATATGGACATATCACAACAAATTGTAGAAACTTGTAGTAGAATAAGAAATGGTATAGAAGGCCCTATCAAGCATACAATCAAGGAAGACAACCCCCTTCATGAAATTCAACCAAAATAAGGTATAATGCTCATTTTCATGGTTATTGCTACTCATGCAATGATTTTGGCCATAAGGCTATTGAATGCAGGTTGCATACAAAGAGGAGTAGAATGAGGAACAAGAGATTTGAATCTTTTAATCCATTCCTTGGTCATATCAGGTGCTACATATGTGACAATATCGGTCATATGGCCAAGTATTTTTAGACTCCGAAACACTTAAGGCCACCTAATCCAAGAATGAAGAATATGAAAAGTAGGCCAAACAAGTGGACAATTATAAATTTGCATGCAAGGGAGTAGCCACTCAAACTTTGGTAGAAGAAGGAGCAACAAGGACCTGCAAGCACAAATTGAGGCCCTCATGGCCTCAAGGGGAGCTATGGCACATCATAATGTTCGATGTTAGATTATAGATGATGAATCCATAGGAGTACATGTGAATGGGCTTGTCTATTGAGGAGATGTTTATTGATGCACGTAGTTAGGATGTGATTTTGATGATGTTTACCTCTTTAATGATGATGTCATTTGTGCTACTAATGATATATCTACATAAGCTATTGTGATCAAGAGATTTTCTGTTGTGATGAGTGGAGATGGCACATGTTCAAGGGGATCACTTCATATTCTTCTAATATTTCAGTTGTTTTGATGACATCATGGTTCCTTGGAGGAGTTGGTTTTGCATTCCATGTTATGTGCTTATCTGACCTTCATCTATTGCAGGAGTATGTGTTGTGGTTGTGCATGGCTTATATGTTTCTTACTTGAGTTAATATGCAATTGGTTTGTATTATTTTGAAATAAAATGCATCTTGGTTTGATGATATTATGCATGTGATGCTACTATGGAGATTAGTATGATGGTAGTGTATGGTTATAGCTAATTGCATAATTCATTTGTTAGAGATTTGTAGCTTATATGGATAACTTCTAGTTGTTCATGATGAATGGTTTTCATGTTGTTGTTGTTGCTACATATGGTGTTGTTGATTATTTTCTATGATGGTGCATGATGTTTATATTTCTAAGTATGGTTGTTGGTGTGATATGTATTGCTTCTGCCATCACATCATTATGTGAATATTGTTGTTTCCATTATAATTTATACTGCAAAAATTCATGCCCCATATGATGGTTATTGTTGTTGCTACGAATTGCTATTGAGGGATGATATATGTTGTTTGTTATTGATGTTGCTGCTATGAGGTGTGTTAGGCCCCTATAATACTAGTGATTCCCCCATTACTATTGTCATTTTAGCCCTTATTGTTATTATTGTGCCCCTATTGTCCCCATATTGTTATTAATGTGCCCCATAGAAGGTCACTATTGTTATTATTGTGCCCCTACATTAGTATTGTTATGTCAGCTTTGATTATATTGTGACCCCTTAGAATCCTATATATAGAAAGGAGGTCTAGTCATTTGTATCCAGGAATTGTTCATTTGTGTAATGTAAAAGAGGTTACCCCTCAAAGAGTCTGATTTATAAGGCATTGATCTATCTTGTTTATCTTTTTGTGAGCTAGTTTCGTAATATTTGGTTTCAGAGCTTCGGATTCTAGTGTTTCGCTACTCCAAATAGGTCATCGTGGAATTTTATCTATACATTTTTTTATGCGATGTTTCAGAAGCTAAAAAACAAACCCATTTGAGCTGAAATCTTGATGATCTTCGGGTCTGAATTTCAAATTTTTTCTCATTATATTTGCGGAGATATGAGATAAGGAAGTTGGGGTTTTGTAGGCTCCCGAATTACATCCCAAACAAGTGACCTTGGGAAAATCATCATAACTTTCTCACTGTGTATTAGATTGAAATTTCATAAGACGTTACAGAAAGAGGATGGACTTTAGTTTTCTATGCATAGTTTTTAGGTCCGAAGATTGAAACAGTGGCATATGGAACTTTGTACAAGTTCACTCTACTGAAAAAGTGTATAAACGGGTCATCTTGGGAGATTGGGCATAACTATTCCTTGGAGAATCCAATTTCGATAAGCCTGGTGGAATTGAAAAGTAGACTCAAAGGGCTAACATAATGCACAATTTCAAACCTTTGAGATCCAAAATTTCAAAGATACATCAGATTTAATATTGAGCTCCTAGAAAGTGAAAAAAGGTGTGTAGTTTATTTTTTAATTTTTTTTTTATAATTTTGCATAAGTTTGGTTTGAAAAATTAGTTTCAAGGAATTAAAAGGGCATAATGAAGCATAATTATCATTAATTCATGCCCTGAATAAAGAAAATGGAAACACCTAGTAAGAAACCTGAAAGCTCTAGCATGACTCATGGAGAAGAAGGAGAAATGCAACATGATATATCAATATTACGAGACCAAGTGCAAAAAAATTCACTCTCACAAAAAGTAACAAAAGCTAAGATGGATGGTTTAAGAAAAGGTGTGGAAGATAAGATGGATGGTTTAAAGAAAGACATGGAAGCTAAGATGAATGATGTGGAAGATAATATGGATGGTTTAAAGAAAGGCGTGGAAGCTAAGATGGATGACATGGAAGCTAAAATGGAAGATTTGAAGACATATTTGACAATGTTTCTACAAGAAATGTTGACTAATGGGGAAAGGGTAGTAAGGGAAAATCATGACGACAACAAAAGAATTTTTAATCATGATTTCATAGACTCTAACATTGGATTGAAGACCCACCATGTTCCAAAGATTGATATGAGGAAGTTTTATTGAAAGGATCCCGTAACATGGATACTATAGATGGAGCAATATTTTGGTCTCCATAATGTGCAATGTTGGGTTGTGTTATATTCTTTCCATGACTAGCCCCCCTAGTGAACCGGGGGGATGGGGGGCGGAGCCCCCCCATCATTGAGTTGATTGTGCAGCGGGGGGTTCATAGGGGGTTTGAGGGGGGTGGGTAGCCCCCCTCTATGAGGTCTAGGGCAACGCCTCGGGGAAAATTCTTTTGGACCCTATATTAGGTTGGGCAAACCTACCTATGGTTTTGTGCATGGTTTTCGCACATGGTTTTGGAGGCGATGGTTTTTGGTCCATGGTATTGGATGCTTTGGCATGTATAAATATGTATTGTAATGTTGAAAGGAACAAAACGAAAAATCAATTTGGTAGTCCAGGTTTTGGGATCCAGGGGAAAATCTCTGTGTATATGTGTTTTATGTGTTACGCTCTCGCATTGTTTATTTTCTGTGTTTTAGAATTCGTATGCAAGTAATTTTTGTACGAGGTTAAAACCTACATTTGGTGTTAGAGTTGTTTTGGCTTCAAGGGGACACCTTTATTGCTGAGGGGTTTCGCTCAGGCCTGTGGTAGACCTTGTTCAGTGGGAGATCTATGGGATCGATTATGGTGGTGAAAGAAGATGGCGAGCAGTGGAAAGATAAAGATCAAGAAATTTAATGGTCAGAGTTTTGAGTTATGGAAACTCAAGATGGAGGATCTGTTGGTAGATAGAGATCAGTGGATCATGGTAGATCTAAATACTAAACCAACGGGAGTGTTTGATGAAGAATGGAAGAAGTTGGATCGGATTGAAAATAGCACAATACGATTGTGTGTCTCAGAATCAGTATTACTGAATGTATCAGG
>APFE030392814.1:39495-58876 GCA_000404065.3 Pinus taeda | reverse complement strand
GACCCCATTTATGGTACTTTATGGATATCATCCACCATCCATCACATCATATTTAAGAGAAAATTCTAAGGTTCAAGAAGTGGAACATCACATCGAGCATCAATAACAAGTTCTCCAACTCTTAAAGGATAACCTCACTTTGGCACAAAATAGAATGAAACAACAGGCAGATCAACATCGCAACGAAAGAAGTTCTGATGTAGGTGACTAGGTATTCCTATGGTTACAATCATATAAATAAATGTCCCTCAAGCAAGCTAATAAGGATGATAAATTATCACCAAAGTATTATCGTCTACATAAGGTGTTGCAAAATATTGGTACTATGGCATACAAATTGGAGCTTCCTATAGCTTCCCAAGTGCACCTAGTTTTCCATGTTTCATGTTTAAAGAAGGTTATAGGTGAAAAGCTTTGAGTTCAAACAATATTTCCAGAAATTGACAAGGAATGAAAAATCATATTGGAACCTAAAGTAGTCACATAAACAAGAACTCGACAGCTATGCAATCGATTAATTTTAGAGTATCTCATCAATTGGAAGAACTTACCCGCTGAAGGTTCCATATGGGAGGATGAGAATTTTATACAGAAGCATCTGTAACTACTCAAGCATTGAGGACAACATTTTTTTGAAGGAGAGGGGCATGTTAGGTCCCTATAATACTAGTGGTTCCCCCATTACTATTTTCATTGTAGCCCTTATTGTTATTATTGTGCCCCTATTGTCCCCATATTGTTATTAGTGTGCCCCATAAAAGCCCACTATTGTTATTGTTGTGCCCTTATATTATTATTGTTATGTCAACTTTGATTATATTGTGACCCCTTAGACTCCTATATATAAAAAGGAGGTTTACTCATTTGTATCATCCAAAAATTGTTCATTTGTGTAATGTAAAGGAGGTTTCCCCCTCGAAGAGGCTAATTTCTAAGGTGTTGATATATCTTGTTTATCTTTTTGAGTGTTGGTTTCATAACAAGGTGTTACATGTTGCAAAGAGGTTTCATGATGTTGATGATATATGTGCTTTGGGTGGGACACTGTTGAAAATGCAACAAGAAAATCCTGATTTAATTTTCCCTTGAATTAAATTAGGAGAAAATTTGTAATTCCACATCACAAGACAACCTGTACGAGTTAACTAAGTTAATTTGACTTAGTTGGCTCAGTTAATTTGATTTGAGGATCTAAATTGAGTCATGTAGAGTGTCTCCTACTTTATAGGAGCTCTGGTTGAGTTTATTTTGAGTTGTATTTAATTAATTTAGTTTAACTGAGTTAAAGTTAGTTAAACTAGTTCCAACTATCGAAGGAACTAGTAGGAGGTCTAACAATGGGGATTTGCTTCATGTGTTCAACCAGATAACTGATAATTTAGCCATAAATAATTGATGCATGTCAGATTTGAGAGTTACCTAGTTGAGATTTGATTTCAAGGGTAGTGTACTATCAGTTATATAGTCATCCAAATTGTATAGGTGGTGCATGCAGTTAGAGGAAGGCCTATGATGGATTGTGAAGTTCCAGTTGAGGAATTTCCCTAATTAATAGGTGTTAATTCCCAAGGAAACAAGGCAAGGAAAGAGGGACTTGGGAAAGAAGAAAATTGGTTTAGTATTGACCAAGTATTGTCTAGGAAGCTATGAGACAGACAAAGATAGTGGATAGGTTGCTCGGGCTTGGGAAAAGCATTGTAATCTTCTCATATTTTTCTGACTAATGTAATATATAGATAACAAGGGTTTTTAGTTGTTTCTTTCCCCAAGAAATCATTGTGTAATGTATTGATTGAATTCTTTCTCTTATATGATTCATGATTTCTTGATTGATTAATTGTTTCCATTGATGAGTAGAGTAGATTCTAGTATTTTATTTTAGAAAATTACATAATTAGTTTGAATATACAAGGAATTTCTACATGGTATTAGAGCTGAAATTGAAATAGAAGATAAGAATAAAAGTTTATCTTTGCAGGTGAAATCAAGCTTGCAGGATCATTCTTTAGAGCCAACAAGATGTCGTTCTATGGATTGAGACTCAAATATGCCCTTGAGGGTCATTCGAATTATATTTCTTGAAAGGACAGGATGGAGGCAATGTTACGAAGACAATGGGCTGAAGGAATTCATAGAAAATGATATTCCTAAGCTTCCAACAACTGATGCTCAAGATCTGGCAGAGTGGAAGAAATTTGTGGCAAATGTGAGGAGGATCATACTAGAAGGAGTTCGGATTGTATTGTCTAGAATCTCCATGGGAAGGATACACTATATGCAATGCGGCAAGCCTTGATAAACTTGTTTCAGAACAGTAAGGACCACAAGGAGTTGGCACTAAAGGGCAAGCTTCATAAGATCAAGATGGATAAGGGGGACATAATACCACAGTACTTGAGTAGGTACGCCCAATGTTGGGATGAAATTGGGAACAATGGTATTACAATTTTCTAAGATGATTTGGTCAACCTAACACTTCTAGGCCTTCCCAAGAGTTGGCACAATACCAAGTTTCAGTAAATGGGAGGGAGAATCAACCAAAGTGGGAGCGTTTGTGGTCCAACGTGGTGAAAGAATAGATAATCCGGAACACTAGATATGGAACCTCATCCAAGCATGACGATGAGGAGAACTGTGCCTTAGATGGAAAGGAAAATAAAGGGAAAGGTAAGAAATCCCAATCCAAAGGGGATTCCAGTCAGGGTGGCAAGAAGAAGGACTTGTCAAAAATTAAATGTTTTCACTGTCATGAGCTAGGACATTATGCCATGAAGTGTCCACACAAGAAGGTTGACAAGAAGCCCTCAGGAGGAGCGGAAGGTGAAGCTCTAGCTTCACAATTTGAGTTGGATTTCACCCTCATTGCATGCATCCTGACATCGATGATGGGTAGTATGTGGTATTTGGATAATGGAGCCTCCTTCCATATGATCAGAAACAAATAATTTTTTAGTGACTTGGAGGAGAAGGACCTCTAGATGCACATCGATATGGGAGTTGATGGAAGGTATAACACAACTAACATCAATACTATTACTTTTTAGAGGGAGTTTAGCTATCCTCTCACATTAAAAGATGTCCTGTATGTTCTGATTCTAAAGAAGAATTTAGTTTTAGTTGCTATGTTCGAATATCATGGCTACGATGTGATATTTAGCAAAGGAAAGGAATTTTTTTGTCTCATAGCCATAGGACAAGGGAAGTGGATTGAGGTTTGAGTGAAGAACCTCTACAAATTGCATGTAGAATAATTTGCTGATTTGAACACGAAAATAGAGAAAGTGCATAGCCAAGATATCGGTGAATTGTGGCATATAAGATTAGGCCATTTGCACCATGGAGCCTTAAAGATCATACAACAAATTTCTACAAGACCTCTTAAGGGTGAACTAGAGCATTGAGATACATGCAAAGGGTGTACATCAGGGAAGTACATCAAAGCCACCTTTCATGATCAGGATAGTCGAGCACAAGAAATCCTTGAAAGAGTTCACTCAGATATGTGTGGACCGTTCTCGACAGCCTCCATAACCAAGCAAAGGTATTATGTGATATTTTTTGGTGAATTCTCATGTAAGTGTTGGATATTATTCATGCATAAAAAATTCGATACATTCTTAAAGTTTTGTGAATTTAAAGCACTTGTTGAGAAAGACACAGGTAGGAAACTGAAGGATCTTATGAGCCATAATGGTGGAGAATATGTGTTGAATGAGTTCAAGAAATTATGTGCATCAAAAGGAATTTGATGGGAGTTAATAACACCCCATAAACCAAATCATAATAGGGTGGAGAAAACTAAGAACATAAGTATTCCGAGAGCTACACAGGTGATGCTACATGATTAGGGCGTACCACTGCACTTGTGGGTTGAAGCATGCAAGACAGTTGTATATGTGTAGAACATGATTCCTCATCCGATTCACACGATGAGTACACCAAAAGAATATTTTTCAGGTAAGAAACCAAATGTGGCACACTTCAAGTTCTTTGGTTCATTAATTTACTATCATGTTACCAAGGATGCAAGGAAAAAGCTAGAGCTGACAGTTGAGTTTGGCATATTTGTGGGTACACTGATACACCTCACAACTATCGGGTGTACCTACCATCTCATAGGATAACAATTGTTTGTAGAGATGTGAATTTTGATGAAGAAAAGACCATGAGATGTTCCCTTGAGAGGGAGATTTAGTTACATGCAAATGAGGAGCTTTTAGCTCTAAATGAAGAGCATAGGGATGGTTTGGAACAACCACATGTAGAGGAGCAAAGAGTGGAAGCACCCATTCATGTAGAGACATATAGAGATGGAAGGAAGAACACCAGAGAACTTGAAAAATTGATGCATAATGCTAGAGATAATGTGGGAACACCCACATCACAATGCAGGCAAAGGAGGTCACTAGATCGGTACACTGGATACATGGCTCTGATGAGCAAGAGTGTAGAGACTGAGCCATCCTCATTTGAGGAAGTAGTGCAACAACTAGTATAGGTTGATACCATGGTAGAGGAGTATGACTCCATTATCAAGAACAGTGCTTGGGAAGTTGTCCCAAGGCCAAAGGATAAGTCAGTGGTAGGTTCCAGGTAGATCTACAAAGTAAAGTAAGCAACATATGGGAGTGTCAAGAAACACAAGGCCAGGTTTGTGGCCAAGGGGTTCTCTTAGGTGGAGGGAATTTATTACGAGGAGACCTTTGCTCTAGTGGCAAGGTACTCTTCAATCAGATCTATTCTAGCAAAATCAGCACAGATGGGATGTAAGATACATTAGATGGATGTGAATACAACCTTCCTCAATAGAGCGATTGAGGAAGAGGTGTACATAGAGCAGTTAGAAGGATTTGAGACCTTAAAAATATATTCACATGTTCATAGACTCAAGCAAGCGTTGTATGGATTGAAACAAGCACCCCTTCTTGGTACACCGGGATCGATAATTATTTCACTAGGTTGGGCTTCACCAAAAGTGAAGTAGATGCAAACCTTTACAATATTGTGGTTGAAGGTAAATTATTAATTAGAGTATTATATGTCAAAGATTTAATTCTAACAGGTGATGAGAAGTTGGTCAAATATTGCAAGAGAATTCAAAATGGAGGACCTGGGGCTCATGCATTATTTCCTCAGTATTGAAGTATGGAAAGGAGATAGGGAACTACTTGTCTCTCAGGTAAAGTATCCCAACACGATATTGAAGAAGTTCCACATGGATAGCAAAAAACCCATGGAGATTCCTCTAGTAGGGAATTAGAGGAATGAAGATGCTACTTCAGGAGAAGTAGTGGAGGCTACTATTTACAAGAAGCTTGTGGGTTAACTTATGTACTTTGTGAACACATGATTGGACATGTGTTTTGCAGTTAACCAATTTGGTTAAGATAACCAAACTGTACTGGAAGGAAGCTAAACATGTGTTGAGATACCTCATATGCACCACTCAATTTGGAATTTTGGTACAAACGAATAGAGGAAGCGAAGCTACAAGGCTTCACAGATGTAGATTGGGTAGGGATTCCATCAAATAGGAAGAGAACATCAAGGGAAATCTTCAGTATTGGAACAACAACAGTTTCTTGGTACAGAAGAAAGCAAAGATTAGTTGCACTCATCTCAGTAGAAGCAAAGTACATGGCTACTAGTCAAGCAACTTGTCAGGCTATCTAGATGAGGAAGATCCTTATTGGGTTATTTGGTCAGCAGATGGATCCTATAGTGATTTAGTGTGGCAACTAGAGTTGTATAAAACTATCTATTGTGCAGGAAATCCTTTCCGCGGACAGAAATGATCCCTCTAGTCCTATGGGAAGATATAGCAACAACAAAGACAAATATATGCAAAATTTCCTAGTTTATACCAGAAAATATAAAGGAGGATAGATGACCTAACTCACTTTGATTCTAACATTCATTGGTGTTATCCTTGTTCCTCTCGCTTCCATGCTCAATCTCCTCTTCATCGTTATGCATGAATACCTGCAAGGAAAGTCACGTGGAGACAACAAATGCATACATAGAAAAAACCATTCCAATATAAACCACATAACATATCAAGGAGTATTATACTAAATGAGCAATGATTGACACATTTATGGAAAGAAAATAGATACTGTATTATTAATATATGGTAAAGGGAGGATTACAACTCCTTAAGCCTTGTTGTTGGAAGCCTCCTTTAGGTGAGTTTCCAAGTCCTAGCCTTAACCTTCAAGCACTGCTTTCTCCTTAGAAAAATGGGCAACATTTGGGCATAGTTCAACACTAGGAAGGAAACCAAGCAATGGCTAACCCATTGTGGATAGTAGGGATCTCATTTATAGGGAAGGAGAGGGAGTTAAGGATCCATAAAAGGAGGGAGAGGTTTCAAATCTTAAGGGAAGGATCCGTGAAATTAGGATTAAGGACAAAGAATGGGAGATCTCGTTCCAATCCTTATTCGCCTATAACCAACTCGTCGTTCTCGAGACTTATAGTAAGATAAGATTCTCCTCCACTTTACGAAAAACTACTTAAAGAGGTTCAGTGCGGGTTTTCCTGATATTAGCCATGTTGATAGTGCTAGGACAGTATAGTGCAACAAGGTACCATCATGGGTAACTAGTGATGCAAAAAGCGTTGTTCTTGAAAACAAGGTTTTTCTTACAAGTTTCATTAGAATTATTTCAAGGAAAGTTTTCTTATTTTTTTTTAGGGATGCTTCTAAACATGTTTCATGGTGAATACATTGACATATTTCGTCATTTTGACACTTCAGGATAAGAGACGGGGAGTGTGAGAAAATATTGTATAACATATGACCCCTAAATCATGAAGGCAGAATGGGAAGGGATGGTTTAAATTCTTTAACATCAAGGTAAGGACCCAAAGAAACACCATCAGGATACCTGAAAATCAAACATGATACAAGATATTTCACATCTCTAATGCAAGTAGCCTAATAATACATTTCTACGTAGGCATCTAACAATATATGAATCCACGACATTGACACAACCATCTGAATAGAAAGGATCATGTGTATGGATCCACGACATGGACGCAGCCATATGAATAGAAAGGATCATGTGTATGGATCCATGACATGGACACAACCATTTGACTAGAAGGGATCATGTGTACAATCATGAATATATAATAACTCCATGTAGCCTGGATTTATTAGACGAAACCCAGGGTCTTCATCTTTGTCTCGATCCAACCAAAGTACAAATCCAACCCTATGAATAGATGTGTTAGAGTCAAACATGGTAGAAACCAGCTAATTACCGGTCAATGATGTGAACCGTTAACAACCATGAGAGAAACCACCAATAATGATGATGGTTCTCAAGGTACAACAACACAATCCATGGGTGTGAAAAATGAAGCAGAAGTCGAACATTCATAGAATCATTCAATCGAAGGCCAATGATGTGAACCTATTGTTGAATGCGAAGAACCTGCCATTGTGGCATGCAAGATCCAAGGTATTGAAAGGGAATTTCTAGATCATCTTCTCAGATAATGAGTTGGAGTTCACAGGAAGTGATCTATCGAAGGAGGGACATGATTTTTCCCACATCATCGAACCAAAACATAGGATTTTGAAAATTTGGCAAGAGTGATTCAAGATTGTTGCAGAGAAGTCAAACAATGTATAAATGGTTTGATTTGCAGATGGGACTTCTCTGGAAGATATCAGTGACACAACTCTAGAATTTGGTAGCATTTGACTCAACATGGGATCAAAGGTCATGATTATAATAGGATATAATCAGATGAGAGGCAAATGGATTCCGAAAACCGAGTTAAGGCAAGGGCCGAAATGAGGATAACCCAAACCCGACACTAGATATAAACAAGTGGCATGTTCAAGAGTGACATTCTGCCTTTATACAAAATACTGGATATATGTTTACTTCCATTTTTCCCCACTATTTCTAGCAAGTACCTCATTAGTTTTTATCTCAAGCTTGAAGAGGATACCATATGCTTGTCATATAAGTTCATCCTTCAGATCAATCCATCCTATTATTTTTAACGAGCCCTAGGAAGGAGTAGCTCAATCTCATCATGGTGACAATTCCTTCGTTGTTTTAGTTTTACGAGTCCAATAGAAGGATAACTCGACATCTTTTTCATGTTTAGAGAGTTTGAAAAGGAGGCAAAAAGAAAACTCCAAATGTCCCTTTTCATAGATATTCTCTTAAGTTCGAAAAGGTAGAAAACAATACCTAAGAGAACCTCTTAGCCATGTTCGACTAAGGTATTCCATTTTCGTAGCTAGTCTATCTTAGTCTGGAAAAGGGTTAAAATTATACTGAGTAGACGTATTTTCATTTACTTTAATGAGTTTGAAAAGACAGGTGCTCGACAATCTTTTCATATTTTTGGAGTCTGAAAAGAGCTAAAAGAGGACTCCACCTAGAGGAATGAGTGGTATAAATGGATAGCAAATGGTTCAGGTCATAATGGAAATTTTCAAAACATGTAAACGTCAAGAGGCTGGCTAATAAGACCACTCATCGCAAATGTTCCCTAGGCAAGGGTAAAACAACCAAGTGGAAGGGTATGATCAACCAAAGGGATGGTGGCGATAGAATGAAAAAACCAAGGCTCATCTAGCAAAATGGGTTGATAAAAATTCCAATCACAAGAGGTAAAGTGGGTATGGTTTCATTTTTACACAATATTAAAACATGGAAAAATATTCTTGAGGATAATTGAATATGGTTTCATTTTTCACGATCTTGAAACATTAGAAAAACTATGCTTAGATTTGGTTTCATTTTTACACAAGTTTGAAATGGAGAAAAGCTAAGCTGGAGATTGGTTTCATTTTTACACAAGATTGAAACAAAGAAAAAATGTGCTTGAGATTAGTTTGCATGCCCCAAGAATAATGACGAAAATCAAGGTAAATGCCCCCCATGCTTCATTTCATTCCCCTAAGTAGACTACTGGTTACTAACAGGTGAATGGAATGAAGGTTCACTTACAAGATCAAGTGAAAGGCTCGACTAGGATTTATAATCAAAGACTCGAATTGGAAGGGGATTTGTTTCATTTTTTAACGATATTTACACATGAAAAGAACCATTCTCATGACACCTTTTTTCATTTTTTTAATGAGCTTGACACAAGTAAATTAGGAACTCTCCTCCAGGAACCTTGATTCATTTTTTAAGGAGATTGACACAATAAAAAGAACTATGCTCCATCAACCTTGATTCATGGTCCATACGAGGCCATGGCTTCCAAGAGGTTCCCATCAGATAGGAGACCAATGATCTAGAAGGGGCATATGTCAAGGGATCTAATGGAAATATCAGGCTCCAATGCCCCCAATACATGATGCACTATATCACTAACTGGATCATCAGTAGACGTAGGCATGGAACAGGTTTCCACATAATTAACCTATGGCAGGGGTGATACCACTTGCATACAAGGACCATTTAGGGAAGATGGTTGATTGGGAATCAAATTAGGACCAATGAATGAAAGTTGATCAATGGCGACGATTCTTCCTTCATGCAGGAAACATATGACATAAAAGAGAGAAGAGATAAGAGCTCCCATGACATAACCATAGTCACGGCCGAAGAGTAAATTAAAATCCAAAGGGCCTTGGACAACCATCACATCGATATATATATTATATTTCCTCCCAAAGTAATAGGAAACTTAAGAAGGATCCCTAACAGTTGACTGGTTCCTCTATTAAAAGCCAACAGATTCTAGGTAACAGGCACAAGATGCGGAGAACCTAATTCTTTCCAAGTAGTTGAGGACATAATACTAATAGATGCATCTTCATCTATGATTGTGCCAGGTATGGGTATATTATAAGCTTGTACTATGATCTGAAAGGGCACGTAAGAAGGAAGATAATATCCTTCTAGTCAACTCCAATAAAAGGAAGTGACCATACTACTTGGAGGGGGTGTTATGGGAATGCGAGGATTGCCCCCTTGCATTATGTGAATGGGAGGATCACCCCCTTGTACAATGGGAATGGGAAGATTTCCCCCATATTCACTGGAATCAGATGAAACAAGAAGAACCTGAGTGGTACGAAGTTCACTCTCTATGGGAAAGGTACAATCAACTAAAGGTGGAATAGAGTCAACTAGTTTCTCAACCAATGGTTGTTCAGGAATGAACTGACGGGATTCACTTTTGGAGAGAGTGGGATTGACTAGAGATGAATTCTTATCAATTACTTGATCAACTAGTGGAGGATCAAGGGAAATATTTCGATAACTAGTTGGAAGACAAGGTCGAGAAGCTGTAAGGTTGTCCAACACTTTTGAGGTTTCATACATATAAAGGAAAACGTGAATAGGATGATTTCCTTCATATAACCTACAGGGAAATTTGACTTTACCCTTTTTCCCATGGAGCTTACTACCACTAGTTGAGGGTTTATCACCAACATGATCTCTAGAGGCTGATGACAAAGATTGATGTGAGCCTATAGTCCACACTTCTAAAAACTTGGAAATACTAGGACTATCTCTAAGAAGGTGGTCATGATTACAAAGCATGCAAGGGAATTTAACGTTACATGGTTGATTGGAATGTTTCTCAACATAAATTTCATCATTAGCAATGGTTTCTTGGTTTGCCAACTTGCTTATTTTTCTTCTTCTTATTCACCTGGTTGCTAGCTTGTAGGATTTCACCAGATGAAGAGGAAGAAGAGGAACAAAATTGAATAGGTGAATAAGGCAAAGAGTCAACTTTAGGATCAATTGGAGGTTGATACTATTTAGGTGGAGGAGAACCTAGTTGAGAAGAAATTTGGACATTCGGAACCATAGGGGTTGAACATAACCAAACTAGAAAACCAATGGTAAATTTAGGAAGGGACAACATTACCATATAAGGAGCACCAATATTTCCAAAAGAAGCAAAAGGAATAATATTCCCGTCAAAGGGGTTCCCTTTATTGGTGGATTTCAGAACTGTTTCCATTAGTCTCAACCTAAGATCTACTAAGGCATATTTCCACAGGAAGGATGTTGTTCCGTGGCCAATTAATTTTAGAACTTAACAAAAAATAAATAAAAAAGAAGTAACTAAGCATAAAGGTTTAACAAGCAATTGTGAACTACAATATACACCTTGGCGAACCAAGGACTTAACGTACGACAAAAAATCTCCCTAAATGTTGTGTTAAGTGTATCATGATATACAAGGTGGCAGACTCAGTTACCTATGGATGGATAGAAACCTATAGGGGACTCCCAAAATATACTTGACGGTACATGGGAATGCAGTCTGTGGTAGTGTTTTCTAATGCATAACCATTTGATGAGAGTGTTCCATATACTTACCATGCATGGAGCACCTTCAATATATGTGAAAGTACTGGAGAACGATCATATACACTTATGTATGTGGAATGAGACTTCACCCTCAGAATGAAATGCTGGCAAACAATGAAAGCTCCTACATTTAACAACACCAGAACACATCTCTAGCCTAGACCTCTAGATGTTTTTGTTAATGCTACAAATGCTCCTTAAGTTAATTGAGGTAAATTTTAAAGTTGATCTTGAATTAAGTTTCAGTTTCAAGGCTCAAAAATTGATGTCACCTGAACACACCTATGATGCAACTAATATGAAAAACTAATTCTTTTGATTTCAGTGAAAGCTTTTTAGCATAGGGAAGAAGTTCAAACATTGATATAACAACCAAGTATGCAACAAACAAAGCTTCCTAACTAGATCTTTCACTTTCACTATCTCAATGCACCTGCCAAAAGTAAAACGGATTTCAATTCACTAAAATACACCTACATGAATTTTTTCGCTTTTTCTTTTCAATGAATGTAAATTCACTTTTCAGCTTCTAAAACTAAGCAATGTAATATATGCTCAATGATAATCCGAAAAAATGAGTTTTCAATGTAATTTAATCTAATGCAATTTTAAAAAGTAAACCTTGAGATGAAATCTAAGCAAATGCAAATGCAATTTCTTTTATGCTTTTCAAAATAACTAATAATGCTTTAACCAATAGTAAATCAGTGTTCCTTCCACACATACAAGCAACAAAGAGTAAATTTAATTGACTCAAAGACCTAAAGACTCAACCAAAATTCACTTTCACTACTTTAAGCAATGGGGTGGACTTTTGAAAACCAATAAGAAATAAAATAAAAAATAATGGAATGTTCTATGCACACAGAGCCAGAGGACACTTCAAATATCAAGACAAATTAGACCTTTCTGGTAGAAACCCTAAAAATTCTCATTTTTTTGGACCAATGCTACTTTAATGGTCAAAATTCATGTAAACAGGGGTTTTCAGCAACACTTTAATGGTAAAAACCTATGCTGACAAGTTGACAAGGTCTTCAACGTGATAGTAATGAGTAAAATTGGCATCGACAGTGGGACAATTTTTGGAGAAAACGCCATGGGTAAGAAAGACTTCGGAAAATGAAAAGAAACTCAAAGAGAGATCCAAACTTGACACTCCAAAGAACAAACTACTTAGAATGTGGACCCATAATGGACCTAAGTTACAAATCACTAGGAGGTTGGCCAAACTAATCAAAAAGACCAAACATAAAAGGACATTTGAAGGGTTATAAGATCTCGAATGGAGTCACCATTTTGTTGTGTAGGTAATTCTTTATGCAGACAAAAACGATCCCTCTAGTCCTATGGGATTATCTAGCAACAAACATAGACATATATGTGCAAAATTTTCTATTTTATACCAAAAAATACAAAGGAGGATAGATGACCTACCTCACTCTGATGCTAACCTCTGTTGGTGTTGTCCTTGTTCCTCTTGCTTCCAAGCTCAATCTCCTTTTTGTCATTATGGATGAATACCTGCAAGGAAATTCATGTGGAGACAATGAAAAAATACATAACAAAAACCATTCCAATATAAATTATATAACAGATTAAGGAGTATTATACTAAATGAGCAATGATTGACAATTTTATGGAAAGAAAAAACATAATGTATTATTAATAGATGGTAAAGGGATCATTACAACCACTTAAGCCTTGATGTTGGAAGCCTCCTTTAGGTGAGTTTCCAATCCTAGCCTTACCCTTCAAGAACTCCTTTCTAATTAGGAAAATGAGCAGCATTTGGGCATAGTTCAACACCAGGAAGGAAACTAAGCAATATCCAATCCATTTTGAACAGTAGGGATCTTATTTATTGGGAAGGAGAGGGATTTAAGGATCCATAAAAAGAGGGATAGGTTCCACATATTAAGGGAAAGATCCATGAAAGTAGGATTAACGACCAAGAATGAGAGATCTTGTTCCAATACTTATTTAGCTATAACCAACTAATCATTCTCGAGAATTCTAGTATGAGAATCTTCTCCTCCACTTTAGGAAAAATTGCCTGAAGAGGTTCAATGCAAGTTTTCCTGATAAAATCCTTGCTGAAAACACTAGGATAGTATAGTGCGACAAGGTAGCAACATGTGTCACTAGCAATGAAAAAAGCGGTGATCCTGAAAATAAGGTTTTTTGAAAATTTTCTTCGGAATTCTTTCAAGGCAATTTTTCTTCTTTTTTTAAGGGATGTTTCTGAGCATGTTTCATGGTGAATACACTGATTTTTTTTTTCATTTTGACACTTTAGGATACAAGATGGGGAGTGTGACAAAATAGTGTATAACACTCTTTGAGAATCTATTTTTCATTATCAGTCCAAGCATATAAACGTCCAATATCATCATATACGTTATTGTGTGTAGAGGAGAATCATGTTTCTGGAGTACATTCCTATAGAGGAATAGGACGCAAACATCTTTACTAAGGCACTATCAAGAGGATAATTTGAGTTCCATAGAGGTAGGATTGGGGTATCTCATAATCCATTTCTTGTTGAGAGGGAGTGTTGAAAATGCAACAATAAAATCCTTATTTAAATTTCCCCTAAATTAAATTAGGAGAAAAATTGTAATTCCACATCACAAGACAACTTGTACGAGATAACTAAGTTAATTTGACTTAGTTTTCTTAGCTAATTCGAGTTGAGGGTCTAACTTGAGTCATGTGGAGTGTCTCCTACTTTATAGGAGCCCTAGTTGAGTTTATTTTGAGTTGTAATTAATTAATTTAGTTTAATTGAGTTAAAGTCAGTTAAACTAGTTCGAGCTGCTGGAGGAACTAGTAGGAGGTCTAATAGTGGGGTGTTGCTTCATGTGTTCAGCTAGTTAAATGACAATTCAACCAAAAATAACTCATGAATTTCAGATATAAGAGTTACCCAATTGATATTGGAGTTCAAGGGAAGTGTACTATCAATTATATAATCATCCAAATTGTACAAGTGGTGTATGTAGTCAGAGGAAGGCCTATGTTGGATTGTGTAATTCCAATTGAGGAATTTCCCTAATTAATAGGGGCTAATACCCAAGGAAAAAGTGCAAGGAAATAGGGACTTGGGAAAATAGAAAATTGGTTAAGTATTGGCAAAGGCATGTCTAGGAAGCTTTGAGACAGATAGAGATAGTGCAAAGGTCTCTCGGGCTTGAGCACAACATTGTAATCTATATTTTCTGACTAATGCAATATATAGATAGCATGGGTTTTTAGTTATGGCTTTCCCTAGGAAATTATTGTGTAATGTGTTGATTGAATTCTTTCTCTTGTATGCTTCATGATTTCTCGATCGATTAATTGTTTCTGCTGATGAGTAGAGTAGATTCAAGTCTTTTGTTTTAGCAAATTACATAAGTAGTTTGAATCTACAAGGAATTTCTATAGCCATTATACATTGGTATACGTTGTTGAATGTTGCTAATGAGATATTGATATATGGCTGGTCATTTGGAGAGGCTGACACATGTCTCTATATGATATATATTTCCATTATCTGACTACTATGAAGAGGACATGTTGTTGATCATATTATTTATGTAATTGCATTTGACATTGTACTAGACATGCATTGATAAGAGGATTTTATGACAGTCATAGTCTCATTTTTGTATGTCATGCATAAAATTGTGAGCCCTAATTGGCATGTGTATAGTGAGTTATGAGAGTTAGTCCAACTATTTATGGTCTATTAGTAGTGTTATTACAACCATATATTTCATGTATTATTCATGAAAGCTCTCATTCTTATCATGGTGGAGCATCTACAACCATGTATACATTAAGAGAGAGTTATGTGAGTCATGGGTCAACCAAGTATGGGCTTATTAATTTCAGTGTACATACATGTATCATCGTTTTGTAGCCATGTAATAAGTCTATGAAGCCTTGTACTTTATCATATAGCATTGGGTTATAGTAGTTGGTTCATGTGGAGTACTAAGCCTCTTGCATGTGGCAAGGAGGTAATGGTAGTGATATAGATCATTGTATAATCAACCATGGAGATGTTTGCATTCAACAGAGTATGTTTTCATATGCAAATTTGATGGATAGAGTTGTGGTGTTAGAGGAATGACGGTTAGTTTTTGTTGTTTATTGAAGTTGGAAGAGAGGGTTTCTGCTACTAGTTAGTCATATTATGTTGTTGATGTTTGGTATGGTTGTCAGTGTGTTGAAGCCTCGAAAATTGTTGCCTCAACATGAGGGGAAACCACCCAGTCCGGAACTTGGTTGGCAGCTCCTTTTTCGTTTGGAGTAGTGGCTCTAACTGGGGATAATGGGACCAGTTTCCCAATCCATTTAATGTTTGTGCTAAATGGGGTGACGTGTGATGTTTTATAGTAACATTTAAGCTAACAGTAATCTAGTCTAAACTAATCAATCACAAATGCATTTAAATTATAATTTTTAAAAACTATCTAATGATAATATACTCGGGATAAACTTGATATATGCTATCTACAATAATTTCTAAAATAAATTGGTAATAAAGATCATCCAATTATGATTAGAAGTGAATCCGTTTTAACAATAATCATTTCCTATAAAAAGTTAGTTGAAACAATTATGAGAAATATATCGCATAAAGAGTTATTCATATATTCAGCATAAAATAAAGATCATCATCATATAAAAGTGCAATAACAATAATAAAAAATTCAGACTTTCATACATAAATAGTTCGAAAAAGAAACAATTGCTTAATATACAAGTAAAAAGGATTATGAGATAAAAGTACCATTTATAATACGTCCTACTCATGTGTTTCAGAAATATTGATCTATCTTCAATCCATTCAACATTATCTAAGAGTACAAAAGTGCAATTTTAGTAGAAGATGCTAAATCATATAAAAATAAATCATGTTCCATATATTTCACCAGAACTTCCTTAAAGGGACATAAGTGCATGTTTTGAAGAGAGTTTCTGATAAAATTATGGATCCCTCTCTAAATGCATGAGAGGGGTTTAAATACTAAAACTATAAAACTAAAAATAGATTATTAAAAAATAGTTGAGGAGGTTTAAACGACCTGCCTCAATTTATGCAAAAATAAAATCAAAATTAAAGTAAACAGAGTGACTAACTATGTTGCATTTGATCCTTTAGATCACAAATATCCACCATAGGCTTCAGCTGTGTAGGTTGGCCGACTTCGTCTTTCAACTGTCCATCGAATACGAGATCGGTTAGTGCTGGTACCATTTTCTCGGCAGAAGTGGTTAGACATCATAGGGTCATTCATTGGCTGTGAGGCTTGACCAAATGTTGCCAATATGCCTCCCAGTCTAGCCTGGTTGTTTGCCTTATCACTTCCGCTTTTTCTTCTGTTGCCTATTTCCATTGTTGTTCAAGCTGTTTCGCAACTGGAAGGAACCCTAGAATGGAATCTGCCACTAGATTGGCACCGTGAAAATTCTCATTAATATTTTCTATGATAATATTTGCTACTGACACTACATCTGTTGTTGTCTTTTCTGCTTATTGAAGCCGAGAATCCCAGCTTGCAAACAAAATTTCCTTATTTGATTCTTCTAGCTGGGGCAGGTCAGTTTTCTCCCCTCCTCTGTATTTTTCCAGGCGATGAAATCAGACATTTTTAAAGATCTCATCATATTCAAGTCACATTTCTACGAATTGACTTGTCAGTTTATCACTTGTTTCACAATAAGATTTCCAGTGTGAAATCTTCTGGCACAATAATTCTTTCTGATGTGTGTTATCACTCAGGTTGTTCCCTGCTTCCTAAAGGGAATATGGCTGAGGTAACCACTAACCAGTCTTTTAGTTACAGGTCCTATCCTAATTGCAACTAGAGAGGGCTCTCTCTTTATAATTTAGCTTTGTTGGTGGGTGATTTTAGGCTAGTTATGGTGCACTGATTTTGTTTTAGATTTTGTCGGTTGGTGAATTCAAACAGAGATGAGGTATGAGTTACAGAATAGTTTGGGCCATTGGGCAATGGAGTTCATGACTGTGTACTGTCGAAGTATGTTTTTGAAGGAAGAGTATTGCTGCAAAGCCAGATAGGCATCTGTGGAACAATTTTTAAAGATTAGGTGATGAAATTATGGAATTAGTGAGTGAAAGGCAATTAAGAATCTTCCACTATGCTAACAGGGGAGAAAATGAGAGTATTTGTTTAAGAGCAGTTAAGAATTCCTAAACAATATTCACAGTGATAGAATTAGTTTAAACATGAGCAATTAAGAATTCATATCCATGGCTAATCCTGAAGAAAACATATTTAGAAATAGAGATTGAGCATAGGGTGTATTCAAACAAATCCTAAGCTATTCTTTTTCCCTATTTACTATGATAATGAAACATATGTAAATTTTTGCATACACAGAAAGACAAAACATGGTTCAGAATATTTTATTGTTCCATTAAATGACACAGAAATTCTGCAACATAACACAGTCCTTCATTTCCACCTTCAGACAGTATAGGAACCAGGAACTCCACCAGCAATTTGTATTAGCAAAAGTCTGAGATATACAATGTAGCTCTTCTGAGAGAGTTTCACTACAACCGACCCTCAATACGTTCTATGAGGGGATATATATACAAAAAGAGGATACAAAATATCTAGACAGTGAGTTATTGTGTAATAAATTACACCACCAACTCTCTTACAAAAGTAAATGAAAGAAATAACTATAGCAGTTAATATTGATATGGCGGCTGTCTTTCTGTCAGAAAAATTTTGACTTTTTGGATCAACAAAGTTGGCTGTAGCTGCGTATTTAAATCTACATTTGTTGATCCTGTGAGTCATTGTATTGATGCTTCCTTTGATACCTGTGTGCTTGATTCTCTGCTGACCTGTACTGTGACTGTGATCTGAATTCTGACAAAAAAAAGGAAGAATATAGTTGAATCACCTGGGCAGTACTTCCAGCATTGCCTGCCACCAATCATCTGGACGTAGCCGATGTCTCCTTATTTTTATGAGCATTTCATTTGCTTCAGTATATCTGTAGAAATTTGGAGGCACTTCAAACAGATGATTAATCTCATGCTCAATAAAAAATAAATTCTCTAATTTATCATACAGAGACTGCCCAAAGGGAGGCCCTGCTTCTTCTGTGGAGTTGGTGGATGCTGTAATCTGATTTTCAACATAATTGTTGATCCTTGTGATGTATTGCTCATATGACAACAGTTGTCCAGTACTAGTCACTAGGCTAGGCAATCCTCTATCTTGCAATGCCGTTATCTTTGCCCTGAAATCATCTATTTCTGCCTTCATATCCTGACATTTCCTTTCTAGAGTCTGTGTGAAATTTCTTAAGGTCAACACTTTTTTGGCTGTCAGGATAGTGTCTGTTCTACTATTTATATCCAGTGCTGCCAATTCTTCCTTAGTGTGAGTATTGAGGAAATGTATCATTTTATTAGCCTGCTCAGGCATAATTCCCAGTGCTATTCTGGCCTTCTGTATTTCAACATGAGCTATGGCTATTAGTTCAATTTGCTCATGTATTGCCTGTATTGACCTCCATTGGTCATGATGGATTGATTGGCCAATTTTGGCCCATATAATCTTCTTGATTTCAGCCAGAGTTTTTCCCAGAAGCAATTCTTTTTCCAAGGCTTTCACTTTGGTTTCTAAGGCCTTTATCTCTCTTTGCTTCTCTGCCACTGTCATTTTGGACTTATCATAGCTGGCCTCTAGCTTGGCCAGTCTTTCTTTGGCTTCATTAATTTCTGTCATCTGAAGTTCAAGTTCCTTGACAGCTTTCATTAAGTCCTCCATGCTCATACTTGATTCTGGTGCTTCTGTTGTTGCTGCTGTTGTTTCTGTAGCTGATGTGGCTGTGGTAGGCGCTGGAATAGCAGGAGGGACTGCTGCTGCTTGTGTAGGAGGAGCAGGGCCAAGAGTTGTAGAAGTTTGAGGGGGTTGGGAGGTTGACTCCCCTTGCTTGTCCTGTAATGCCTTTTCCAATTCTGCTTCCATCTGTAGTATTCTCTGATTCATCTTCAGAAGCAGATCCATGGTCTCATCAACTTG
>APFE030392814.1:0-25488 GCA_000404065.3 Pinus taeda | reverse complement strand
TTTTAGGCTAGTTATGGTGCACTGATTTTGTTTTAGATTTGGTTGGTTGGTGAATTCAAACAGAGCTGGGATATGAGTTACAGAACAGTTGGGGCCATTGGGCAATGGAGTTCATGACTGTGTACTGCTGAAGTATGTTTTTGAAGGAAGAGTATTGCTGCAAAGCCAGATAGGCATCTATGGAACAATTTTTAAAGATTAGGTGATGAAATTATGAAATTAGTGAGTGAAAGGCAATTAAGAATCTTCCACTATGCTAACAGGGGAGAAAATGAAAGTATTTTTTAAGAGCAGTTAAGAATTCTCAAACAGTATTCACAGTGAGAGGATTAGTTTAAACATGAGCAATTAAGAATTCATATCCATGGCTAATCCTGAAGAAAGCATATTTAGAAACAGAGATTGAGCATAGGGTGTATTCAACAAATCCTAAGCTATTCTTTTTCCCTATTTACTTATGATCATGAAACATATGTGAATTTTTTGCATACACAGAAAGACAAAAACATGGTTCAGAATAACTTATTGTTCCATTAAATGACACAGGAATTCTGCAACATAACACAGTCCTTCATTTCCACCTTCAGACAGTACAGGAACCAGGAACTCCACCAGCAATTTGTATTAGCAAAAGTCTGAGATATACAATGCAACTCTTCTGAGAGAGTTTCACTACAGCCGACCCTCAATACGTTCTATGAGGGGATATATATACAAAAATAGGATACAAAATATCTAGACAGTGAGTTATTGTGTAATAAATTACACCACCAACTCTCTTACAAAAGTAAATGAAAGAAATAACTATAGCAGTTAATATTGATGTGGCAGCTGTCTTTCTGTCAGACAAATTTTGACTTTTTGGATCAACAAAGTTGGCTGTAGCTGCGTCTTTAAATCTGCATTTGTTGAGCCTGTTGTCTGAGTGCTTTAATGAGTCACTGTACTGATGCTTCCTGTGATACCTACGTGCTTGATTCTCTGTTGACCTGTACTGTGACTGAGATCTGAATTTTGACAAAAAGGAAGAATATACTTTAATCACATGGGCAATACTTCCAACATTGCCTGCCACCAATCAGCTGGAGGTAGCTGATGTCTCCTTATTTTTATTAGCGTTTCATCTGCCTCAGTATATCTGTAGAAATTTGGGGGCACTTCAAACAGATGATTAATCTCATGCTCAATAAAAAATAAATTCTCTAATTTATCATACAAAGACTTCCTAGAGGGAGGTCCTGCTTCTTCTGTGGAGCTGGTGGATGCTGTAATCTGGTTTTCAACATAATTGTTGATCCTTGTGATGTATTGATCATATGACAGCAGTTGTCTAGTACCAGTCACTAGGCTAGGCAATCCTCTATCTTGCAATGCTGTTATCTTTGCCCTGAAATCATCTATTTCTGCCTTCATATCCTGGCATTTCCTTTCTAGAGTCTGTGTGAAATTTCTCAGGGTCAGCACTTTCTTGGCTGTCAGGATAGTGTCTATTCTACTGTGTATATCTAGTGCTGCCAATTCTTCCTTGGTATGAGTATTAAGGAAATGTATCATCTTATTTGCCTGCTCAGGCATAACTCCCAGTGCTATTCTGGCCTTCTGTATTTCAACATGAGCTATGCTTGTCAATTCAATTTGTTCATATATTGCCTGTATTGACCTCCATTGGTCATGGATTGATTGGCCAATTTTGGCCCATAGAATCTTCTTGATTTCAGCCAGAGTTTTGCCTAGAAGCAGTTCTTTTTCTAAGGCCTTCACTCTGGTCTCTAAGGTTTTTATCTCCCTTTGCTTCTCTGTCACTGTCATTTTGGACTTATCATAGCTGGCCTCTAGCTTGGCCAGCCTTTCTTTGGCTTCATTAATTTCTGTCACTTGAACTTCAAGTTCCTTGACAGCTTTCATTAAGTCCTCCATGCTCATACTTGATTCTGGTGTTGTTGTTGTTGTTGTTGTTGCTTCTGTAGCTGATGTGGCTGTGGTGGGTGCTGGAATGGCAGGAGGGGCTGCTGATGCTTGTGTAGGAGGAGCAGGGACAAGAGTTGTAGAAGTTTGAGGGGGTTGGGTGGTTGATTCCCCTTGCTTGTACTACAATGCCTTTTCCAATTCTACTTCCATCTGTAATATTCTCTGATTCATCTTCAGAAGCAGATCCATTGTCTCATCAACTTGCTTTTCCTGTGCAAGTTCTACTATTTGAGGGTGAATGGTTGGAGGCAGCTTTGCCTGCTTTCTAAGTGCAGCAATGTCATCCTCCTTTTTCTTCATAAGGGCCTTAATACCATTTGGATCTTTGGGATCATGTCCTAGATCTATGATTATGTCTTCCAAAGTTTTTATTCTGTTGTCCTTAGCAGTGGAAGACATCCTTTCCAAATCTAGCTGTGTGTTTGTATTTTTTAGTGACTCTTTTAACTGATGGGCCAGCATGGCCCTATCTGCAAGTGTGGCATACACCATTTCCCCTATCTGTTTGTGCAGTTCTATTTGATCCATGGGGTGTATGTCCTTGGAGAGGACCTCTAGATTTGTCTTTTTGTAGTCTGCAGCTGATTTGGGCTTTGGAACCTTAGGCTTAAAATGAGTCAAAATCATTTTATCCTCCTTGATATCATATGCTGACATCAATCTTTGTTGCTTGGAGGGTGTTGCCTTATTGATCATAAAGTTGAACTCTCAAGAGTTCATTTTGTGCCTTAATCTCCATAAAATCTCCTTTGATTCCAGCTGGTTGCTTGCCCTGTTGCCTTGAAGAGGACACTTCTGTACTTTGCTGCATAGCTTGTTCCTATTGGAATGAACTAGTAGCAGTTTGCTGGTTGGATTCTCTTTCTCTGCTTTGGCTTTCTGCCCTTTGTTCACTGATGTTTTCTTCTTCAGCCTGAGGGTCTATCCTTTGCCTCTTGGCCTCTGGTTGCTGTGTTGACCCACTTGGAGGTGTGGGCTCCTCTCTATCTCGTTTTCTGCCTCTCTCTTCATTAAGAGGAGTTTGCAAAACTGGAATTTGGGGTGCTTCAGCTTGCTGTAAAGGGACTTTCCCTTGACTTTGGTCTTTTGAAGTGCTGGGCTGTTCTGCCTCTGTTTCCTGTTGTACATCCATCACTTCTTTTCCTTTTTCTGTGGCTGTTGTTGTTGTAGATGCATGCTGGGTGGTCTGTGCAGCTGCAGCAATGGATATGCCTTCTCCGACTTGGATTGGTAGCTTGAATGTGACCTGCTGAAAAGAATCCAAGTCAAGAGTTTTCTCTAAATCTTTCACAGTTTGCTCCATTGTCTCTTCTTGAGTAAATTCCTGCACTAATGTTCCAGGCACCCATTCATCTTGGTTGGCAAAATGTTCAATTTGTGGATATGGACAATGTTTATAGGCTAGCAGCCTATATTTGACTCTTCTGGCACTGATAAAGCCATTAGCGTCATAAGGGACCCACCAGAAACTCCTTTTTAGTTTAAGCTGTTGCCCCAATATTTGATCACCATCTTGCCAACCATCTTTCTTGTTCATGATGAAGGGGCCTAGATGGTCTCTGAATTTCAGATTGGCTTTCTTCTTGGCACTATGAAAGTGTGTAAGATCAGAATTGATGAGTTGTCTATAGTATTCCAAGGCAAACAATCTCATAGGCACATATCTTGGGAGCCTGTAAGGACAGAGCTCACAACCATAGATCCTGATGACTGTGTGATTTTGGTATAAATACCAATCACCTATTTTGTAATTCTTGGACAGCTGTAAGATTTTCTGCATGTCATTTGGCAATCTGGCAGGAGGAGTTCTTTTCAAGAGGCATGTGACTGGATAGACAAACTTGTCAATGAATTCACAGTAGGAATAGGGAGAGTTCTGGACTTAGTGGAAAACTGAAGACCAAAAGATGACAGACCTCCTCTCACCCTGTGAATCCAGCTTCTTGATAGGGCATAACCAATCTGTTTGATAGTACATGAACAGGTGATAGATGTATGATGAATACTTAAATATTGCTTCCCTGTTCAGCCTTAGCAGTTGGTCATGTATTTTGTTGGCAATAAACTTTGCATAGTTGTATTTTATAGCAGGGGGCTTCCCAAGGCTATATGCAGATAACAAGACCAACATAGTTTCATCAATATGTTCATTTGTGGAGAAACCCAGCACAGAGGATATCATTTCCACCAGCAGCTTGCCTACCTCATTGAAATTTGAATATGGGAAAGGAGGTGGCCCAGTAGGCTGGTGGTCTGCTCTCATGAAAGTTTTGGCAACTGCAACAATCTCAATGCTAGAGAGCTTGGAGCCTTCATCCAGCAGGTGCTTTATGGAAAAAGGGTAGAGCAGTTGGGTTTGCTTGAAGTTGAGCATCTGATTAATGGAATCAGGAGTAATGTAAAAGAGAATGCTTCCAGATGGAGACTTAACAGCTCTGAGGCTTTGGTCATAATTCTCAGCACAGAGGTGAATGATTTCAGGAAAGATATTCACAAAGGGCAAGAAGTAGATGGGCAGATTTGACTCCCAGATGCCATACATGTCACTATTGTCCAAGTGACTATTCCTCAGCTGGCAGAAGGTCTGCAAGTGGTTCCTCTCTGCCACAAAATCTTGAATGAGGAAATCACTGTCTACTAGAGGCATTGCGTCAAGCTCCTTGCTGGGTGTATTGATAGCAGCAACATCTAGAGCTGATGGAGTGGCCATGTTTAAACCTTCCTGGATTAGTACTTGAGCTTAGGATTAGTGAAAAGGCTGAAGACTGCACACTGAATTTGTGCTTGGGAGTGAGTAGTTTTGAGAGTTCAAAAATACTTTTCACAGGGTTGATGAACTGTGGGGCACTCTGTGAAAAAAACTAGAGTGTTTTGAGCTAAGTAGCTGGGGTTTTGCAGAGGGAATTCTTGTAAGGGATTAATGCACAGTTGTATACACTTCAGTTGGTAGGCTCAGGCTTTATAATCATTTTTTAACGGTGAATTATGCAGGAGGGCGCCGGTTTTTCAATTTTCGTTGGTGCCAGAACTTTACCAGGATTTTAGGTAGTTTTAAGCAGATAATTCAACTGTGAGGAGTTTTGCAGAGATTTTTTGCAGGAAATTAGGAGAAAAATGGAAAAAACAGGGGTGAAAGAGGTCGACTGCGGGCAACTACCTAGTTTTTGCAGCTCCGAGGGCATTGAATAGGTACAATGGCAAGTAATCAACTTGAATTCAGCAGGTGGTGGCAGCTCGAACAGTTGAATTGTGAGTTTGGCGGCAAATCGTCGTAAAAGCATGCACAGCGCTCCGAAATGAGTGGTGAAAATGACATAAGAACGACTCTTTCGCATGGTTTTATGCGAAATTAGGCCTTTTTGGCGCTTTTCGGCGATGACGTCATCGGTGGATCCCGTGTACGGCAGGGTGACGTGGCGGCTGACGTGGGTGACCACGTGGCGGTGACACGATGGCGGGGCATGGACGTGGAGGCGACATGGAGCAGCGGCGGGGAACGTGGGCGCTGACGTCATGGTGATGTGGGTATGACATCAGAGGACGGGCAAGTGGTTTCTGGTTTCCCCGGAGCACCCTTGAGTGGTAAGCAGTAAGAGGGGGGGGAGGGGGGGGGCTCCGAACAACCCAGGAGAGTGACACGTGGTGGGGGTACGGTGGTGAAACCGCCAATCCCCCGGACGCTAAACCTTTGCTTACTCCCTGGTGAGATTGACCGCCCACCCTTGGATCGTATCGCCCATGATCGGACGGTTGGCGAGGAAAGCGATGTGACGGCGGTTTAAGATAGGGGGACCCGCCCGATTTAAATAATAAATTAAATAAAATGCGAGCGGGGTGGGTTTTTAGACTTAAGGTTAGCGGGGTATAATGCACGCCTGATGTAAATGTTTAATTAAACAACATTATAAACCAAAACATTTAGCACGGAAGGGGTAAAAGAAGTTTATGAGGGCGGAAACTATATATTTTAATTTTTAACCAAAGTTTTTGATTAAAACCCATAGTCTGGAGTAGTGAAGGAGGGTTAATATTAGTCCCTGATGGACTAATATTCCCCAAGACATGATTGTATAGCTATATTGCTAGGGGGAGGGTATTTATAGATTTTTTGGGATTTTTATATAGTTTTTGTAGAATTAGGGAAGGGGAATGCTTAGGGGGCTAAATAATACATTAGTTGTTAATATGACATTGTGAGGTGAATATGTAGGGGAAAATGCTAAGTTTTAAGAGGTAAAACTTAGGGATAGAAGATGAGTGGAATTGAGAGTAATGATTTTTACACAAGAAATGTGGCTTCTTTTCCTTGAATAAACTTCATGGTTTGACCTGGTACTTTGTCATGGAATGAAGTGAAACAGGACTCTTGGGCAAATCCCAAGGTCCTTGGGGAATGTTAATAAATGATGTTTGGGGAAAAGGGGGAAATTAGACATGCTTCCATTGTTATGTCATGAAACCTCTGCCATGGTGCCAATACCCTGAATGGGATGAGTCCTTCTCTTGATAAGCCAAATGGTAATGGCCCCTTCACTTCTGCAACCTTACACTACTTACCCAACCTAGCAATCCTAACATGTTTTCTTCATTTGAATTGGGTGCACTTGAATTAGCAGACCTTGATCGTCCTCTTTTTCTTTTGACCACCCTCCTATCTAAATCTACCCTTATTTCTTCCAAGGACCTAGATTAAGCAGTTGGGCTCCTTCATTTCTCTACCTAGCTAGTCATCTGCCAAGCTTGAGCTGTTTGGACAGGAATCATTCTCTATTCTGCAACAAGCAATTTAAACATGACATGGTCCAGCTTAGACTGTTGGGCCATCCATCAAGTGTGATTAGTAGCAGTATTTGTAGACTGTGAAGCTGCCAAAAGATAGTAGTGGCATTTTTACTGGCCACTTTCCTGGTCTTTAATTTGGGGTTCATTTTCACTATTCTTCTGACCAATTGATTTTCTTGGCTTTTGATTATTCTTTTAAGTCATACCCTCTTTTTATTTTTTAATTTTCCTAGTATGCATACAAAATATGGAACCTTTACAACATGCAATGATGAACATATTTAGTCCTTCCACTGTCAATCATGAAAGATGAAACCTATTGGTATAGGAACCTAACACCTTGTTTCTAATAACTTCTCCATTTTCATTCAGCTTGATTTTGAATACCCATTTAGTTTCTATGATATTCTTATCATGAGGTCTAGGAACTAATTCCCGAGTATTATTTTTTTCAATTTGCTCAAGTTCCTCATTCATGGCCTTGGACCAGCATTCATCTTTGCATGCTTCATTTACATTTTGAGGTTCGGTGGAGGATAGGAATGCTCGATATCTTGAGGTTTCTATAATAGTTCTTCTTTTCTGTACACCTGACTCTTTTTCCTCTAAAATTTGAGTTTTTGGATGATTTTTCTGAACATACCTAGATGGAGTCTTTTCTTCTACTCTTATCTCTTCTTCTGGTGCTTCATTGGTTTCTTCTTCAGATTCAGTGTGATTTGATGTGGGAAAATAATCCCCATCTTCTTCATTGTCATAATCTTCGGTTTTTATCTGTTTTGGATTTTTGCATGCTTCATCAACCGCAACATCAATGCTTTCAATAATTTTCCCAAGTCTTTTATTATAACATTTATATCCTTTACTTTGGGAAGAGTATCCAAGAAGAATACCTTCATCTACTCTGGGTTCAAACTTACCAAGTTTTTCATCAGTCCTTTTGATGTAACATTTTCTTTGAAAAACTTTGAAGTATTTCACAGTAGGAGTCTTACCATACCAAAGTTCATGTGGAGTTTGAGTGATGTTTACCTGAACATTTGCTTGGTTGAGAATAGTGATAGTGACGAATGCAACTTCACCCTAGAAGGTTGCAGGAGTTTCAGATTCATCTAGCATAGCTTGAATCATTTGTTGAACAGTTATGTTCATTCTTTCTACCACTCCATTTTTCTGAGGAGTCCATGTGGTGGAGAACTGCCTTTTTATTCAATTTTGTTCACAAAAGTCAAAGAATTCATCCGAGGTAAATTCCCCTCCTCGATCAGATTTGAGGCATTTGATTTTGTGATCTGATTCATTTTCAACCAAAGCTTTGAAGGCTTTGAACTTTTCAAATGCTTCATCTTTATGCTTTAGAAGACCTATCCAACACATTCTGCAAAAATCATCAATGATCAATATAAAGTATTCTTCTCCACGAGGTGACTTTTTCCTTCATGGTCCACATAAATCAGTATGAACAAGTTCAGGAGGCTTACTAGCTAACCCTTCTTTTTCAATGAAGCAAGATCTAGTTTGCTTACTGAATTGACATGGTTTGCATATTTTATTTTCATGAATGCTGATATCTGGAAGATCACAAAGAACCTAGAATCTACATGCTTTTCTTATTTGAGAAAAGCTTAGATGTCCCAATCTTTTCTGCATAGCCAATTTTCATCATTTTTGCTTAGATAACACTGTTTTTGTCCTCCCTTGAGTATGTATAAGTTGTTTTGATTTCTTGTACCTTTGATCATGGTTTCTACTATATCAAGCTCATGAATGACACATCCATTTGATTGAAACACCACTTCATTTCCTTGATCACACATTTGACTGACACTCAACAAGTTATGCTTTAAACCATCTACATACATAACATTCCCAACTTTAACCTTTTCTTTCAAAAAGACAGAGCCTCTACCTTTTATGACAACAGGAGTGTCATTTCCAAATGAGACATTATTTTCTTTTTCTAAGGCATTATATGAGTGAAGTTTTTCTTTGTCACCTATCATGTGTTTTGAGCATCCATTGTCGATGTACCACTGATTTTCTTGTCCTTCTGCATAGAAGGCTATACCACATATTTATGTTTGCAACTCTTTCTTTCTCCATATTTTGGGATTTAATGGAGTTTGCTCCTTTTGAGATATTTGCCGAAATTTACTCCTACATTCAGATTCTTCATGGACAAATTTGTTACAGATGGAGCATTCTATTTCATCTTCAAGAAGAGAAAAGTTATTATAGGAACTTTTCTTGATCCCCATGACATTCGTTTGATTTCGTGCTTCTCTAGTCATAATGGTTTTGTATGCAACACATTGAGTAACTTTGTGTACAAAATTATGACATGAGAAACATTGACCATTAAAGAAGTTCTTGCGATTATTGAATCTATTGACCTTGTGATTGTAGTTTTTATTGATATTCATCTTTGAAACAAATTGAGTATGATTCACCTGAAGTTGGTTGTGGCTTCTATTCGTCCTTGGAGCAAATTGAGCTTGATTTACCTGGTGATCTGCTTTATGCCTTTGGTGATGATTTTCATACTATTCATTGTTCCTTGTTGCATCAAGGTAGCTTTTAGTGGAGGTTGGTGACTTTTGTGATTGAGATGCTTCTTCAATATATCCAAGCCCTGTCTTTATCAAAGGAGAACACTGCACTTTGATAATTTCATTTAAGGTTTCTGAACCTTTAGAAATTCTAATATTGAGAGATTTTGTTTTCTCAAGATTCTTTCTTAGACCCACAATTTCAGATTCTAGTTTTTGATTGTGTTTTTCTGTTTTAGCAAGTTGGTATGTCAAGGTACCTATAATCATATTCTTTTCTTCTAAACAGATTTTGAGTTTAGAGATTTCTTCATGAAGATCATCTTCTTCTAAAGCATCCCAAAAATTATCATCTTCATAATCCATTAGAATTCTATAGTCGTTACTATTTTCATCTTCATCACTATTTGACAAACCATCACTATCTTCATGAGTATAGTAACTCTTTTTACTTGCACTTTGTTTTCTATTCCATTTTGCAGATTCCTTCCCTTTATCATATTTATCTTTATGAGGAGATTTGGCAGCATAATGATCGACTCTGCCATAGGCAAAACATTTGAAAGGTAGTTTACCTCTAAATCTTCTGGAACCCCGTTGAAGCTTCTTCACAAAGTTTACTTCATCTTCTTCTTCTGAAATATGTCCTGATTCATTGAGTTCTTCCTTTCCTTTTGCTGAAGCTTTAAATGTAGCTTCTATCATATTTGATGGGCCTCCTTTTCTCATCTCAAAGGCAGTTAAGATTCCATGAAGCTGTGTCATAGTGATATTCTGTAGATCCTGTTTTTCTTCTATGGCAAAAACTTTAGATTCAAATTTAGTAGACAAGGATCTTAAAACTTTCTCAACTACGATAACTTCCTTTATCTCTTCACCTATATTCTTCATGCAATTAACAACCTCATCTATACATAAGAAATAACGAGCTATACTTTCATCATTGTGCATCTTAAGAGTTTCATATTGAATTCTGAGAGTTTGCAGTTTAGCACATTTTACCTGAGAATCTCCTTCATAGCTTAGAATGATTTCGTCCCATATTTCTTTGGCTGATATGAGTTGCATAACTTTGACAAAATCTGATTGTGACAAACTTCCCAATAATGTATTCACTGCCCTCACGTTGGTTTCATATTCCTTTTTACCCGCCGTATCTGTAGGAATTGCTGATGGAAATGTATATTCTCCTTCCACAATTTCCCAGAAATCTGTTCCAAGTGATTGTAGATAGGTTGTGGTTCTTATCTTCCAATAAAAAAAGTTCCTCCCATCAAATATTGGCAGTCTAATGGATCCCATGCTTTCTTCATTACTCATGATGATGGATCTCCCTACAAGCGATAAGCTTCTTTAGAAGGACCTACTCTGATACCAATTGTTGGAAATAATATTGAGAGGTGGGGTGAATCAGTATTATCAGATCAATAATTTAATTTTCCAAACATATTTGTATATGCTACTTTAGCTGAGTGAACTAGCATGTATATGCAACTGTACTTAAGGCAACTAGCATATATGTAGAGAACTTTTGATTTACCCAATTTATCATGCATTTAACCAGTGCATCAGAGATTTATCCGACAATGCAGTAAAAGTAGAATAAAGTATCACACATAAGTAACACACATGAACACTAAGATATAATGTGGAAACCCAATGTGGGTGAAAACCACTTGTCGCTGTCAACTCTGTCTTCTTTTCATAATAAGAAAATATGTTTACAATTTTGTACTGGTGCAGACTTATACCCATACGCAAGCTTCTACCTGTAGAAGTTTACAACCTTCTCTCATTCTCCAGCTTCTTTTGGAAGGGAGCTACAACACCCTAACTCTTGTACTAGCCGATATGTTTACTAGTACATAGGCTGCAACCTACAGAAGGCTACGACCTTCTTTCTTCCTCCAAGGACCACATTTCATAAATTTTCAGCCTAGATCCATGAACAAAATCATAACTGTAATTCAATCATCAAATACATCTACATCAACCAATCACTTTCTAAACTAACCACAATCAAATCAATCAATCACTTTGACAACCCATCAATCTGATCATTAAGAATTCTGTCACCAGAATATAGTAACTAGAACCCAGAACTCTACAACAAAAGATAGAAACATCTGAAACATATTATATAAGGTATGCGCTACTTCCATGTGTCAAACCTGCATGTACACACGCTTTTCTCAAACCTAACCAACATATACATCTGCAAATATTAATTCATATTTCTGCAGCTATTCTAGACTTCAGTTATACCCAGATCATAATATTTACAGAACAACACATGCATTAGTATACAGATCTAGAATAAACATGATCAAACCATATAAAGATAATTCATTTCAAGCCTTAAGATCCCGATCCATCATTAGATCTTATCCTCCATCAATCACCAAGGTTCATCGCTGGTTCAGATCAATCACAACACCATAAGCCAATAACCTGCATACTAGATCTCACATTTCATCAGATATTTGATACTTGCACACTTTGGCCTAATGATCTTCTCCTCCTTTTATAGTTTTAGGCCTTTCTCAATAGCATGGACCAAAACCACTTAGGACCAATACCTTGGACCAAATACCTAGGGTCAATACCTCGGACCAAATACCTTGGACCAATACCATGGATTGAAATACCATGGACCAAATATTTTAGACCAAAAAATTAGTTTTCCAAGCTACATGCGCTTTTCCTTCTATGAAAGTGTGTGTGTACGTATATGCTACTTTTGGTTAGTAAACCTATGTGTATACGCAACTTGGTCAAGGTGAACATGTGTATACCTCCCTTTCTTCATTCTGTGTAGACTGGTCTATAATTCTTTGTTGTTAACCTGCTGTATTGTGATCTTTCATCTAAGTGAGTTGCCATCAAGGACAATACATGTATCATAATGCCAAAAATCTCCCCCTTGGACTTGATGGCAACAACAATACCATGTCACTCTTCCCCTTTGACATCAAGGGCAAAGGGTCATGCTCCCCTTCTAACATACATTATGCTGGTCATGCTCCCCTTAAGTACATGCCGAATTCTCTGCTATGCTGGAGTGTATTGATAGAGCTCCCATGATTGAGTCCATGCTCCCCCTGAGCACAAGAAAAATCTGCAAAAATATTTTCTAAAAGAATACCATGACTCTATACATACATCACCAATGACCTTCCTATCACCAGTGACCCATACGTACATCCATCTCCGAACAAAGTGGGGATATACCAAATTTCACTCATCCACCCGACTAAGTGGGGATACACCAATTGTGTATACATGAAAAAAACATGAAATATTACATCATCCATCTCATGCATAGTGGAGTTACAAATTAGGTCTTTTCATGAACTTTACATTAAATGATATGCATGACATTTATAATATGGACATCAACAAGATTGTGATTCATCAGCAACTATCATACACCATATATGATATGCACCATCAGCAACATCAGGATCAACAACCTATATATTTCCATCATCAAAAGAGTCACCTGGATCAAAACAATTATGTGGATCTGTACCAAGATCTTCTAAGATAATGCCAACAATACATTATTAGAAGCATATGCTCCCCCTGAACCTACTGCTAGATGTTTCCTGTCAGATTTGATTATTGCATATATCAGTAAGAAATATCAAAGCATCATCATCAATCAGATATATGTCAAGTTATCAACAACTTTATGAGGACCAATATATTTCCACATGTTATCAGCAGATTGTAATCATCATCAAACAGAGCAGATAATTGACAGAACCATATCAGACCCCTTTTTTTCCTGAGTTTGGCCCACTACCTTTCCTCAAACCAACATATAGGCAACTGTGCCCACAAAAGCCCATGTATGTACATGACTACACTTCATTGAAGTCGTGTACAAGAACCTTTCTCTGAAGAATATGATTTAATAGAAAGATGATGTAGCAACTACTCCCAACTTTTGTTTGAGATATTCAAATGTCTCTTTGGGCAGTGGTTTAGTGAATATATCAGCAACCTATTCTTTGGAGGGAACATACTCCAATTTGACTTTCTGTTCAAGCACTTGTTCACATAGAAAATGATATTTGATGGGTATGTGCTTGGTCTTGGAGTGCATGACTAGATTCTTTGAAATACTGATGGAACTTGTATTAGCACATAGAATGGATATGGGTGGAGTACATGTGATCTGAATGTCTTGCAAGGTTGACATCATCCAAAGTAGTTGTGTGCAGTAAGATGTAGTAGCCACGTATTCTGCTTCAGCTGTAGATAATGCAATTGAACTTTGTTTCTTGTTGAACCAAGACACTAACCTGGAACCCATATAGAATGCACCACTGCTAGTGCTTTTTCTATCATCAATTGTTTCTACCCAATCTGCATCTGTATATGCATGAAGAATAAGATCTGTATCTCTAGGATACCATAAACCAAATTTCTGTGTTCCTTGAAGATATTTGAAAATCCTTTTGACTACCTGAAAGTGTGATTCCTTTGGATTTCCTTGGAATCTTCCAACTATTCCTACTGTATGCATGATGTCAAGTCGGGTACGTGTTAGATAAAGTAGACTATCAATCATGGATCTGTAAGTTGGTTGATGTACTATTGTTGATTCATCATTTGAGCTGAGATTGCATCCTGTTACCATTGGGGTACATACTGGTTTAGAATCTTCCATGCCGTATTTTTTCAAGATTTGTTTGAGATATTTGGTTTGTGAAAGAGAAATACCATCTTTATTTTGTTGAACTTGTAGACCAAGAAAATAGGTAAGTTCACCAAGCAAGGACATTTCAAATTCTTGTTGCATTACTGAAGCAAAATTCTAACTCATGGATTCTTCATTGCTACCAAAAAATATACCATCAACATAAACAACAATTATTAGCAATTTATCAGTGTTAATCTTTGTATATAGATTGCTATCTGCTGACCCCTTTGAAAAACCCTGTTGGTGGAGATATTTGTGAAGATGGTAATACTAGGCCCTTGGAGCCTATATTAGACCATAGAGAGCCTTTCTGAGTCTGCATACAAGTTTTGCATCATTTCCAAGAATGAATCCTTCTGGTTTTTCAATATAGACTTCTTCTCCTAAGTCTCCATTAAGGAGGGTAGATTTTACATCCATTTGGTATACTTTGAATTTCTGAAAACTAGAAAGAGCAAGAAACATCCTTATGTCTTCAAGTCTAGCAATAGGTGAAATAGTTTCTTCAAAATATATACCTTCTTATTGATCATATCCTTTACAAACAAGGCTGACCTCATTTCTAATAACTTTTCATGAGGTCTAGGAACTAATTCCCACGTATTAGTTTTTTCAAATTTCTCAAGTTCTTCATTCATGGCCTTGACCCAACATTTATCTTTGCATGCTTCATTTACATTTTGAGGTTCTGTAGAGGAGAGTAATGCTATATACCTTAAGGTTTCTATAATAGTTCTTCTTGTCAGTACACCTACCTCTTTTTCCCTAAACTTTGAGTTTCTAGATGATTTTTCTGAACATACTTGGATAGAGTCTTTTCTTCTACCATTATCTCTTCTTCTAGTACTTCATTGGTTTCTTCTTCAGATTCAGTGTGATTTGATGTCGGAAAATAATCCCCATCTTCTTCCATTTCATAATCTTCGGTTTTTATTTGTTTTGGATTTGCATGCTTCATCAACCACAACATCAATGCTTTCAATAATTTTCCGAAGTCTTTTATTATAACATTTATATCCTTTACTTCGGGAAGAGTAAGCAAGAAGAATACCTTCATCTGCTCTGGGTTCAAACTTACCAAGTTTTTCATCAGTCCATTTGATGTAACATTTGCTTCCAAAAACTTCGAAGTATTTTACAGTAGGAGTCTTACCATACCAAAGTTCATGTGGAGTTTGAGTGCTATTTACCTGAACATTTGCTTGGTTGAGAATAGTGATGGCAACGAATGCAACTTCACCCTAGAAGGTTGCAGGAGTTTCAGATTCATCTGGTATAGCTCGAGCCATTTGTTGAACAGTTATTTTCACTCTTTCTACCACTCGATTTTGCTAAGGAGTCCTTGCAGTGGAGAACTGCCTTTTTATTCCATGCTGTTCACAAAAGTCAAAGAATTCATCTGAGGTAGATTCCCCTCCTCAATCAGATCTAAGGCATTTGATTTTGCAATTTCATTCATTTTCAACCAAAGCTTTGAAGGCTTTGAACTTTTAAAATGCTTCATCTTTATGCTTTAGAAGACCTATCCAACACATTCTGGAAAAATCATCAATGAATAATATAAAGTATTCTTCTCCACGAGGTGAATTTTTCCTTAATGGTCCACATAAATCAGTATGAACATGTTCAAGTGGCTTACTAGTTGACCCTTCTTTTTCAATGAAGTGAGATCTTGTTTTCTTACCGAATTGACATGGTTTGCATATTGTATTTTCAAGGATTCTAATACCTGGATGATCACGAACAACCTAAAATTTCCATGCTTTTCTTATTTGAGAAAGCTTAGATGTCACAATCTTCTATGCCATAGCCAGTTTTCATCATTTTTTCTTAGGAAACACTGTTGTTTTCCTCCCTTGAGTATGTATAAGTTCTTTGGAGTTCTTGTACCTTTGATCATGGTTTCTCCTATATCATGCTCACAAACAACACATATGTTTGATCAAAACACCACTTCATTTCCTTGATCACACATTTGACTGACACTCAACAAGTTATGCTTTAGACCATCTACATACATAACATTCCCATCTTTAACCTTTTATTTCAAGAAAACATAGCCTTTAACTTTTATGACAGCAGGAGTGTCATTTCCAAATGAGACATTCTTTTCTTTTTCTAAGGCATTATATGAGTGAAGTTTTTCTTTGTCACCTGTCATGTGTTTCGAGCATCCACTGTCGATGTACCACTGATTTTCTTGTCCTTCTGCATACAAGGCTATACTGCATCTTTCTGTTTGTGGTTCTTTCCTTCTCCACATTTTGGGATTTAATGGAGTTTGCTCCTTTTGAGATATTTTCCAAAATTTACTCCTGCAATCAGATTCTTCATGGCAAGAGTTGTTATAGATTGAACATTCTATTTCATTTTCAAGAAGATAAAAGTTATTATAGGATCTTTTCTTGATCCCCATCACATTCCTTTGATTTCATGCTTCTCTAGTCATGATGGATTTGTAAGAAATACATTGAACAGCTTTGTGTCCAAAATTATGACGTGAGAAACATTGACCATTAAAGAAGTTCCTGCGATTATCGAATCTATTGACCTGGTGATTGCAGTCTCTATTGATATTCATCTTTGAAGAAAATTGAGTATGATTTACCTGAGGTTGGTTGTGGCTTCTGTTCATCCTTGAAGCAAATTGAGCCTAATTTACCTGGTGATATGCTTTATGCCTTTGCTGACGATTGTCATACTGTTCACTATTCTTTGCTGCATCAAGATAGCTTTTAGTGGAGGTTGGTGGCTTCAGTGATTGAGATGCTTCTTTAGTATATCCAAGACCTATCTTTATCAGAGGAGAACGCTACACTTTGATAATTTCATTTAAGTATTTTGACCCTTTAGCAAATCTAAGATTGAGAGATTTTGTTTTCTCAAGATCCTTTCTTAGACCGACAATTTCACATTTTAGTTTCTTATTGTGTTTTTCTCTTTCAGGAAGTTGGTATGTCAAGGTATCTATAATCATATTTTTTTCTTCTAAACAGATTTTGAGTTTAGAGATTTCTTCATGAAGGTCACCTTCTGCTAAAGCATCCCAAAAATTATCATCTTCATAAGCCATTAGAAGTCTATAGTCATTACTATTTTCATCTTCATCACTATTTTACAAACCATCACTATCTTCATGAGTATAGTAACTCTTTTTACTTAAACTTTGTTTTCTATTCCATTTTGTAGATTACTTCCCTTTATCATATTTATCTTTATGAGGACATTTGGCAGCATAATGACTGACTCTAACACAAGAAAAACATTTGAAAGGTAGTTTACCTCTAAATCTTTCGGAACCCCATTGAAGCTTCTTGACAAAGTTTACTTCATATTCTTCTTCTGAAATATGTCATGATTCATTGAGTTCTTCCTTTCCTTTTGCTAAAGATTTAAATGTGGCTTCTCTCATATCTGAGGAGCCTCCTTTTCTCATCTCGAAGGCAGTTAAGATTCTGTGAAGCTGTGTCATAGTGATAGTCTGTAGATCCTATTTTTCTTCTATGGTAGATACTTTTGATTCAAATCTAGCAGAAAAGGTTCTTAAAACTTTCTCAACTAAGGTAACTTCCTTTATCTCTTCACCCAGATTCTTCATGCAATGAAAAACCTCATCTATACCTAAGAAACAACTAGCTATACTTTAATCATTGTGCACCTTAAGAGTTTCATATTGAATTTTAAGATTTTGTAGTTTAGCACATTTTAACTTAGAGTTTCCTTCGTAGTTTAGAACAATTTTGTCCCATATTTGTTTGGCTGATTTGAGCTGCATAACTTTGACAAACTCTGATTGTGTCAAACTTCCCAATAATGTATTGACGGCCTTGGCATTGGTTTCACACTGCTTTTTACCTATCGTATCTATAGGAATTGCTGATGGAAATGTATATCCTCCTTCCATGATTTCCCAGACATCCATTCCCAGTGATTGTAGATAGGTTGTGGTTCTTATCTTCCAATAAACAAGGTTGCTCCCATCAAATATTGGTGGTCTGATGGATCCCATGCTTTATTGATTACTAATGATGATGGATCTCCCTTCAAGCGATCAAGCTTCTTTTGAAGGACCTGCTCCAATACCAATTATTGGAAATAATACTGAGAGGGGGGTGAATCATTTTTATCAGATCACTAATTTAATTTTCCAAACAGATTTGTATAGGCTACTTCAGCTAAGTGAACTAGCGTGTATACACGATTGTACTTAAGGAAACCAACGTATATGCAAAGAACTTTTGATTTATCCAATTTATCATGCATTTAACTTTCACCAGTATATCAGAGATTTATTAGACAATGCAGTAAAAGCATAATGAAGCATCAAACATAAGCACCAAGATATAAGGTGGAAACCTGATGTGGGTAAAAACCACTTGCTTCTGTCAACTCTGTCTTCTTTTAATAATAAGAAAATCTGTTTAAAATTTTGTATTGGTGCAGACTCATACCAGTAGACAAGCTTCTACCTATAGAAGGTTACAACTTCTCTTTTTCTCTAGCTTCTCCTGGAAGGGAGCTACAACCCCCTTAATTCTTGTACTAGCAAATATGTTTACTAGTACATAGGCTGCGACCTATAGAAGGCTACGACCTTCTTTCTTCCTCCAAGAACCACATTTCATAAATTTTTAGACTGGATCCATCAACAACATCATAACTTTAATTCAATTACCAAATACATATGCATCAACCAATCACTTTTTGAACTAGCCACAACTGAATCAATCAATCACTTTGACAACCCATCAATCTAATCATTCAGAATACTGTCACCAGAATACAGTAACCAGAACCCAAACCAGAAACCAGAACTCTGCAAAAGCAAATAGAAACAACTGAAACATATTTTATAAGGTATACACTACTTCCATGTGTCAAACCTGCATGTACATGCGCTTTTCTCAAAGCCAACCAATGTATACATCTACAAATATTAATTCATAATTCTGCAGCTATTGGAGACTTCAATTATACCCAGATCATAATGTTTATAGAACAACGCATGCGTCAGTATACATATCTAGAATAAACATGATCAAACCATATAAAGATAATTCATTTCAAGCCTTAAGATCCTTATCCATCATTAGATCTTATCCTCCATTAACCACTAAGGTTCATCCCTGGTTCAGATCAAGCACAACACCATAAACCGATAACATGCATACTATATCTCACACTTCATCAGATATTTGATACTTGCACACCTTGGCCTAATGATTTTCTCCTCCTTTTATAGTTTTAGGCCTTTCTCAAGACCATGGACCAAAACCATACCTTGGACCAAATACTTCAGATCGAAAACTTAGTTTTCCAAGGTATGCACGCTTTTCCTTCTATGAAAGTGCATGTGTACATATATGCTACTTTTGGTCAATGAACCTGTGTGTATATGCAACTTGGTCAAGGTGAACCTACGTATACCTCTATTTCTACATTCTATGTAGATTGATCAATAATTATTTGTTGTTAACCTGTTGTACTTTGATCTTTCATCTGAGTGAGTTTCCATCAAAGACAAAACCTGTATCATAATGCCAAGAATATCCCCCTTTGTACTTGATGGCAACAACAATACCAAGTCACTCTCCCCCTTTGAAATCAAGGGAAAATGGTCATGCTCCCCCTGAGTACATGCTGAATTCTCTGATATGCTGAAGTGTACTGATAGAGCTCCCATGTTTGAGTCCATGCTTGCCCTGAGTACAAGCAATGTCTGTAAATAGATTTTCTAAAAGAATAAAATGACTCTATACATGAAACACCAACTACCTTCCTATCACCAATGACTCATACATACATCCATCTCCCAACCAAGTGGGGATATACCAAATTTGACTCATCCACCCAACCAAGTGGGGATATACCAATTGTGTATAGATGACAAAAACAAGAAATATTACATCATCCATCCCATGCATAGTGGAGTTAAAAATTAGGTATTTTTATGACCTTTACATTAAATGATATGCATGACATTTATAATATGGACGTGAACAAGACCGTGATAGTTATCAACAACTATCATACACCAAATATGATCTGCACCATCAGCAACATCAGGATCAACAACCTGTATATTTCCATCATCAAAAGAGTCACCTGCATCAAAAAAATTATGCGCATCCATACAAAGATCTTCTAAGATAATGCCAACAATGCATTACTAGAAGAATACAATCCCCCTAAGCCTACAACTAGATGTTTACTGTTAGATCTGATTATGGCATATATCAGTAAGAAATATCAAAGCATCATCATGAATCAGATATGTTATCAACAACTTTATGAGGACCAACATATTTCCACATGTTATCAACAGATTGTAACCATCATCAAACAGAGTAGATAATTGACAGAACCATACCATACCCCTTTTTTCCTGAGTCTAGCCCACTACTTTTCCTCAAACCAACATATACGTAACTGTGCCCACAGATTCCCATGTATGCATGTGACTACGCTTCATGAAACTCACATATAACAACCTTTCTCTGAAGAATAGGATTTAACAACAAGATGATGCAGCAACTACTCCCAAATTTTGTCTGAGATATTCAAATGTCTCTCTGGGAATTGGTTTAGTGAATATATTAGCAACTTGTTCTTTGTAGGGAACATACTCCAATTTGACCTTTTGTTCAAGCACTTGTTCACGTAGAAAATGATATTTCATGGGTATGTTTTTGGTCTTAAAGTGCATGACTGGATTCATCATTAGATCTTATCTTCCATCAACCACTAAGGTTCATCCCTGGTTCAGATCAAGCACAACACCATAAGCCAATAACCTACATACTAGATCTCACACTTCATTAGATATTCGATACTTGCACACCTTGGCCTAATGATCTTCTCCTTCTTTTATAGTTTTAGGCCTTTCTCAATACCATGGACCAAAACCACTTAGGACCAATACCTTGGACCAAATACCTAGGGTCAATACCTCGGACCAGATACATTAGACCAATACCATGGATCAAAATACCATGGACCTAATACCTCGGAAAAAAAACTTAGTTTTCCAAGGTATACGCACTTTTCCTTCTATGAAAGTGCGTGTGTACATATACGCTACTTTTGGTCAGTGAACCTACATCTATACACAACTTGGTCAAGGTGAACTTGCATATACCTCTCTTTCTTCATTTTGTGTAGACTGATCTGTAATTATTTACTATTAACCTACTGTATTGTGACCTTTCATCGAAGTGAGTTGCCATCAAGGATGATACTCGTATCATAATGCCAACAACAGTGCCTTCCTGGCCCCATAAACTGCATAATGCAGTTTTCTAGTTTGCATGTCACTGCTAACTGAAATTGCACATTATGTAGTTTCAATCCTCAATAGGTCAGGCTAGATTGTGCATTGCACAGTTCTAGTAGTTAGTCAACCTCCTGGTAGCTCGAGCTATGCCTTGCACAGTTCTGGCAGTGAGTCTCCTAGTCTCCCTGTGAAAATTGTGCAATTTCATAGACAATCACACAAGTATGTTGCATGTCAGTCCTCCTGTTTGTTTTGGTTTTGAACTAACATATAGCTTTCCATGAGTGTTACTATGTCTCTAGTTATTACAGGTGTTCATTTGCCTCTCAACAACACAAGTACAATGGCTTCTAGGAGAGTAGAGTCAAAAACATTGTTGAGAGCACAACTAGGGATGGAGTCGATCAAGTGTCTATGAACTTGCCTATCTATGAAGACATCAAATTACTCATGGACAAGGATATCAAGATGAAATGGCAGTGGTATCACAACAAGAAGAACGATTAATAGTAGCAGAAGGTAGCACACCTGCATGCGACAAATGCAAGAGGAAGGTCATCGCTAGTGTAGAGGCGGAGCAAGGTTGCAATTTCAAGCAGATCCACTTGTGATGAAAGAAGCTTTGGAGATTGAGGCTATGAGGTGACAATGCGACCAGAGAATTATGTAGAGGTAGAGAGAGAAATAGAGAAGGATTTGCATATGTTGAAGCAGAAACTCAAGGAAGAACAAGAGCTGCACAGATGAGAGGAGTTATAGTAGGACCAGGTAGAGCAGGAGGCGCAACATGCATAGACTAATGAAATTGCACCCATATGGGTTATAGACACAGCCCAACAGCTGACACAGAGTAGACAGGGTGAGCAGTGTCATCAACCACATGCAAGGGTGTTCAGGAGAATGGATGTCATTATGCGCACGCATGCGATCCCACCCATCCACACACTCATTGAGGCGAAGACAAGAATGAAGTCCGACCAATGTTGAACATATATTTTGACAGGTTGATGTGCATAATCACCAGGACAACCTAACATAGTTACAAATCAAGTAGGAACTATTACCTCAGAATGTGTACTCGAGCCCATAAAAACATGAAAAAACAAGCCAAAAATGAAATTTTTTTATGCCAGAACGATGTTTTATTAAGGCAAATTTTCAATGTTTTTTTTAAATGGAAGTAAAAACCATTTTTTTTAAATGAATTAAAAACACCCTTAAAAAAATAGTTTATTCTGGAATAACAAAAGAAAATTGGGTTACAATTTGGACATTTTTTAGCAATGGAGTTAAAGAGAAAATATCCAGACTCTGAAAAAATGTAAAATTCCGACAATTCTCAGACATGATGTCAAAGATAAAATATCATGTCTCAAATGCTGATAATTCCAACTATTTCCATCCATGTTCATAAAGATAAAATATCTTGACTCTAAAAAACCTTTAAATTGTAATTGTTTTCGACCATATCATTAAAGATAAAATATCATAATTCAGAAACACCTTAACATTTTGACAAAATTTTAACCTTGTAATTAAAAACCTTTATTTTGCAACACATTTCAACCATGAAATTATGGACAAATTATATGGCTAAAACAATTTTTAAAAGTGAACAAGTAGATGAAAGTTTCATTATTCCAAGAGTAATTTTAGCAATGGAGTTAAAGATAGAATATCCAAACTTTGAAACATTGTAAAATTCCAAAAATCCTCGGACATGATGTTAAAGATAAAATATCATGTCTTGAATCTTGATAATCCCAACTATTTCCATCCATGTTGTTAAAGATAAAATATCTTGACTCTAAAAAAACCTTGAAATTGTATTTGTTTTCAACCATAGCATTAAAGATAAAATATGATAATTCAGAAACACCTTAACATTTTGACAAATTTTCAACCTTGTGATTAAAAATATTAAGTTTGTAACACATTTCAACCATGAAATTATGGACAAATTATATGACTAAAAAAATTTTTAAAAATGAACAAGTAAATGAAAGGTTCATTATTCCAAGAGTAATTTTTAGCAATGGAGTTGAAGATAAAATATCTTGACTCTAAAAAACCTTCACATTGTAATTGTTTTCAACCATAACATTAAAGATAAAATATCATAATTCAGAAACAGCTTAACATTTTGACAAATTTTCAACCTTGTAATTAAAAACCTTCAGTTTGTAACACATTTCAACCATGAAATTATGGACAAATTATATTATTAAAACATTTTTTAAAAATGAACAAGTAAATGAAATATTCATTATTCCAAGAGTAATTTTTATTTCAAAGGATAAAACTATACTTCTTTTTAGATTTTAGCCTAAGGAAACTTATCCTATTGCAAGAAAAACCTAAAAATCAACCATCAAAATGAATTGTTCATTTTAATGAGGCATTAAAATTTCAACAATTTTGTCACTCCATCTTACCACCAAATTATAAATACTCGTATGCACTAAATGCATTGCATCTAAATCACGTTTAATTTAAAAATTCAATATTAATTTCTAATATATATTTATTTTTAATCAAAATATCAACTTTCGTAGATTGAATATCACATACATTAAAGCACATAATCCAAAAAACATAGAAATGACCCATACCTTAATGTAAGATAATATGGAAGTCAAAAATATTTATTTCAAGTTATCATGCAAACATCTCTAAAGACATGAATTTCTTTTAATTAAAACATTAGATCCAACAAACATAGAAATGACTCATAAATTCATGTAAGATCATATGGTAATCAAAATATTTATTTCAGTTACCATGCAAACTTCATTTACATAAAATATCTTAGACATTTATTCAAAATCATCCATAGGATCTGGCACACCATCAGAATCTACATCTTCAAATGAATGACTGAATGCAGATGAAGATGACCCATATTCTTTTCTTTCATCAACTAGAGCCCCATTTGAGTCAACATGCATGCCCACCATTTCAGGTTTCAAAGGTCTTCTAGATCTATGACTAGGTTCAACAGACTCCCATCTCAACATTGTTCCTTCTAGTAGCAAACTTTATTCAAAATATCTATGGTCTTGAAGCGAAGAGTTCCTCTCTTTGTTAAATTCAAGTCATAGACAAGTATGTCAACATCCTCCAATTTTAATAGTTTAGAGTGGCTGATATTTATATTTGCACCCTTTATTTTTCTCTTTCTGCAAATTTGTTTATTAACTACCATCTCTAGCTTGTACACACCATTGAATGGGTGGGTATTTATGGCACACCAATGTACCTCAAAAGTTGTAATATCTTCATTTTCTTTAATGACTTTTATCACATTCACAACCCAAAATGCATAGTCAAGTGGATCTCCATATGCTAGTACTACTATCATGCAACCCTCCTTAACATCCTGCACAAAACCCTTGTAAAGGTCTTCCATGGCTTCATGTTGTGCATGCGATCTTCTAGAACTAATAGTATATATATATATATATATATAATATATATATATATATATATACATATATATATATATATATATATATATATAATATATATATTATAGTATTATATATATATATATATTTCTCTTCCTCTTTCTATTGAGAATAATATTCCTGAGATCTTTGTTGTTCCAACAATGTGTCTTTCCTCCTATTCATTTGGCATATTTTGAGGCCAAATAAATGGAGTCTTCAAAAGTGTATATTCATTTCCTGATATTGACATGATATCACTTTGACCATTGAAAAACGAATCCCACCAAACTGAATCAACAACATCAAAGTAGTCAGATGTATCTCTAATGCATTTGTTTTTATCTCTTCTAGACATTTAGAATAATTTATCTCTCTCTTATGCCTTCATGCATTATTGAGTTCACCAACTAATTGTAGTAATATTATCTTTGATCATAGAAAATTTTAGGGGCGAATGTTCGCCCTTTGGCGAAATTGAGGGGTTTTAAATTTTTAGTGGGCGAATATTTTGTATCATAGTACATTTTTACAAATCACCTCAAATAGCCACCTTTATTTTAAGGGAGGGTAAAAAAGGTAAATTTAGCCCTTGAAATTAGGAGTTACAACCTTCCATTCGCCCATTTTCAAGAATAGGTTTTATTTAAGTGAATCCATTCGCCCATTTTCAAGAATAGGTTTTATTAAGTGAATCCTATGGGCCAAATACCATATTTATAAAAGAGATATGGTAAATTAATAAAAATATAAATAAAT
>APFE030392807.1:0-16445 GCA_000404065.3 Pinus taeda | reverse complement strand
GGGGGAATTTCACCTCTCATGTGACTCCCCTGTTGTAATTGATGCCTTGAACATGGGTCATTGTTGCTGCCCCAGACCCTGTGTGCATGCAAAAAGTCATGGAAAGAATATAAAAAACACCTAACACCTTTAGATCTGAATATATGCTTTGTCTATCCTATGCCACCCTCAGATTCTACATTATAAACTGAATTTGTTGCTTCATTTCCTTGAGCATATCTGACCCAATATGCACTTTTTTTACTAGATCATTCTATATGATAGAAGTATTGCAACTCCTCCCATACAATGCCTCAAATGACTCATCTTTATGCATTCATGGTATCCATTTGTCTGTAAACTCCATAAATGGAAGGTAATGCTCCCAATTTTTGGGCTAACACATCACATACATCCTCAACATATCCTCAAGGATCCTATTTTTCCTCTTTGTTTTCCCATTTTTCTGTGGATAGTATGCAATTTTGAATGCTAATGTTCTCACCAAGCCTTTAAATGATTCCTTCCTAAACCATGAAGTGAACTTAGCATATTTATCTAAAATAATTTTCATGGGGATACCATGTAGCCTCATAATCTCCTTTTTGAATATTTGTGCCACTTCATTAGCAGAATTAGTGGAATTTTCTACCACTAAATGAGCTACCTTCTTGAGCTTATCAATCATTACCATGATTGCATCATGTTTCTTAGATGTTTTAGGTAATCCTATAATGAAATCCATAGAAATTACTGCACATTTCCATTCTAGAATTGGAATCAGCTACAACAAACATGCTTGATTCTTACAATAGACTTTTAGTTATTGGAATTATATGAATTTTGAAACAAAATCAACCACTTCCTCAAATTTGATAGTAATTGTAACTTTTAATGGCTACTAAGGGTCTTTCAATACCCTAGATAGCATTATTAAGGATTAACATGAAACTCATTCATTATTTTCCTTTTTAATCCATCACTAGTTGGCACATACATTATGCTTTTAAATATAATTATGCTATCATTAGTGAGGCGATATTCCTAATCCTGGACATCTTGTAACAATTTTTCATTAACTTGCTAATAACTTTCATCTTGTTATCCAACACTTTTGACCCTTTCTACTATGTTTATTTTATAAGAACATATAGTTGTCAAGTCGTTCAATTGAATTATTCTACATAGAGCATCAACATATGTATTTGCTTTTCCTTTGATGTACTTAATCTCAAAGTAAATATCACTGAGCATGGTCAACCATTTTGATTTCCTAGTATTCAACTTCAATTGTTCAAAAACATTCTTGAGCCCACTATGGTCTATAATGAGATTCAATCTCCTACTAAGGAGGTAACCCTTCCAAATTTTCAAAGCATGAATGATGGAACTTAACTCAAGGTCATGAGTTACATAATTCACCTCATGTTCATTTAATTTCCTTGACTCATAAAGTACTACATGTCCTTCCTACATTAGGACTCCACTAAGCCATTTTGTGCAGGCATATATGAACACCACAAAATCGTTGTAAGGATCTACAATCCTCAACGCTCGTCCATTGGTGAGGAATTTTTTAATTTCTCAATTATCTTTTCACATCAAGTATTCCACTCAAATCGCTTTCTTTTTCTCTACAAAACTATGATTGGATGGCTTATCTTGGAGAAATTTCTGAAAAATATTTTGTAATATCTTGCGAATCCTATGAATGATCTAATAACATCCACATTCTATGGAGTTGGCCACTCCATTATGGCCCTGATCTTATCCGGATACAGTGTTATCCCTTCCTTGGAGACAATATGACATAAATAATGTATCTATGTTTGGGAGAAATCACAGAAGTCGAGCTTTGCAAAAACTTTGTGCTCAATAAACAAATCTAACATTGCAGCCATATGGTTTTCATGATTTCATGCTTTCCTTGAGTACACTAGTATGTCATCAACAAACAAAATGACAAACCTATCCAAAAAAGGATGAAGACCATCATTCATTAAGAAAATAAACGTGGTAGGGGCATTAGAAATCCCAAAGAGTATGACTACAAACTCATAGTGCCGATATCTTGACATGAAAGAAGTTTCACAAATGCCTTCCTTCCTAATCCTTACTTAATTTTATCGTTACCTTATGTCAATCATGGAGAAGACTACGAATCCTCTCAATTGATCAAATACATCATCTATCCTTAGTAATGGCTACTTCTTCCTGATGGTCGCCTTATTTAACTATATATGATCAATGCATAATTGAAGGGTTCCATCATTATTTTTTTATAAATAATACATGTTCTCCCAATCAAGACACACTTGGCCTTATGTACCCTTTGCCTAGCATTTGATTTAGCTAGAATTTCAGCTCAACGAACTCAGGGGTACTCATCATATAGGGTGTCTTAGATTTTGGTGCTGCTCCAGGTACCAATTCAATAGAGAATTGTATCTCTATGTGAGTAGGTAATCCAAGAACCTCCACTAGAAAGACATCTGTGACTACTACAAAAGAAGGCACCTTCTCAATAGTTCCATCTCCTCATTCTCAATATCGTTGCAAGTTTTCTCATCATTAGAAATATTTAGTACAAACAATGTGCATCCCTTTCTGTTGCTACGCTTGGCTTGCATTGTAGTAATATATCTTAATGATGTAGGCTTGATTTCCGCTGCTTTCTCCCTACTCATTTAAGCACTCAGTGTCCTTCTCAAAATAATCCACCTTAGTCTTCCACATGTACAACCATTGCATACCCAATAATATGATATATGAACCTAATGGAAATGCATTCTAGTGTGTTGTTGTGGGTATGCCACTAAGTTGAAATGCACATGAACATACCCAATAAGTGGGTTTCCTTTTTGTTTTGGTTTTTAACAAACCAACCATGGTCCTTCATGCACTTTCCTAGCAATATTTCATTTTTCAACATGTTCTAGGTCTACATAACTATAATTATAACATGGATCAATTAAAATGGAAATAATTTGATCATGCATGTTACCTTCCATCTCAACGATCTATTCCTGGTGGTCTTCCTGGTGTTTGTCCACTACTATGTAAATTTTAGGCATAGTCTAGGCTACCTCACCCATTATCAAAGATTCTTGGTTACTGCATATATTTGGTTCAAAGTTTTTGATGTGGAAAAACCAATTTTCTATGGTTTTCGGCACATGTACATCATTTTAGTGGCTCTTGGCCTTCAAAATTGACATCTTTTGGTTCTGAATGTTGCACATTTTTATTAACAATAATGTTAATTTTCTTTTGGAATTAGGTTGTTAGCGTTAGATACTTAATGTCCCTTTTATCTAAATTTTTCTTAGGCCAATCCTTTTTTTTGCCAATGGCGTTCTTTTCCTGTCGGCTGCTCTTAATTTCAGGTTTGATTTTTTTTGTTCATTGCATTATTTTAGTTTCTTGATAGATTTGTTCAGAGTCTAAGCCTCTCACAACTCAATTTTATCACTAAATTCCATATAAAACCCACTAATAAACCTTTGAATATTGGATTTCTCATCTCTAGTAGTATGGTACATACCTCAATAATTCTAGGAACTTGGTGACATATTCATCATCTGATAGTTTCCCCATCTTGAGTTCATATAACTCTTTATCTTTTCTATCATAATAATGTTCATATAGGTATTTCTCTCCTAAGAGCTTTTCAAATTCATGCCAAACTAGATCCTTCTCAACAATACCTCTGCCTTCGTTCGAATCTTTCCACTATGTTTCTACCTTCCCTTTTAAGCTATAGGTGGAAATTTTAGCTTTCATATTTTCAGAATAGTCATGAATTCTAAAAAACATCTTCATGCCAAGCAACCAAACTTCTTCTTGCTTTGATTTCTTCATATCCCCATCAATTTTGGGTGGATTGTCTTTCCTAAGCATCTCAAGCATGGGATCCTTTTGCTTACTTCCTAAATGATGATGATGATAATGGTGAGAATTATGGTGCTACCTCTTGGAAGAAAAAATAGATGGTCTGTAAGAAGAATGCACATGTGTTCTAGTCCCTCCTCTCGAGGCACTTAATGATACATCTCCTCGAATAATACCATTACTCCCCTGTCTATTCCTCCTTCTAGATCTACCACCATTTTCCCCATTAGTGTTATGTTTTAACTCCTCATGGATTTTCCTATATCTATGATTGGCCCTCATCTCGACTTGCATATGCCTCTGGAAATACGAGATAAGTTGCACGATAACTGCATTTATCCATAAATAAAATATCTCACTATTCATGTTAACTAAATTATTTCAATGTCACTTAACAAATCCTCTTAACAACAACTCCAAATATTTGTATCCAAATGTATTGATTGAAAGGGTTTTCCTTATAAAGTTGAATGTGACGAAAATCTTGTTGTGACGATGAACCACATTGGATGGCTCAGAACGCATCGATGATGTTTTTTTTATTGAAAAAAATCTTGTATTTCATAATATGGATCAAAGAGGCCTAAATTCAATCGGTTTTTTTTTACATAATATTTCCTACCTTGAATCCCTTTATGATGTGATTTATTTTTCCACGTTGACTACAACAATCTCATATAAGGATTTGAAGTGTTCCAAATTCCTTTTTATTATTACTACCCTAACCTTTATCTCTAACAGTAGCTTTTCCATTTATAATTATTCCCCATTTCCATTGCTTTCCATTTTGAACCTTATTTGTTAACTCAACTTCGTATGTTGGGATGAAGTATTAATTTATAAAGATTCTTGATTATTTTAAAGTGGGAGATTTATCAATTATGGAGAATTTATGGTCAGTACAACTTACCTTTATATAGATCAGTTCATTTTTATATTTTAATGTCCTTCTTTTCTTATATGAGATAAGTTGTTGCACTGTGTGACATATCTTTTATTTCCTCCTTTACTATTGCTAGTTTTTCCTCAAATTTTCACTCTTTTATATAAAAAATTATGAGTTTCAAGGTCCTTTTTTTACTCTCATGGTCCATTTTACTGTGCTTATTTATTTACTATATGATAGCTTTGATATCTAATTTATTTTCCATACAAGAATTTCTATTCAATTTTCCCTTTTTATCTTTAATATTTTTTCTCAAGTTACAATATTTTTCAATCATTGGTTGTTCCTATATGTCAATTTCTTCTAATCTAGACTAAATTTGTAATACCCCTACCAATTTATGATATAAATATATATACATTGATGTTTGGATAGTAGGCCATATGTTTATAACGATTACGATGATGATCCAAATTCATTTCACGGTAGTAGTTTGTGCCTATATATATATATATATATATATGATTTTAGAGCTAGATTTCCAAGCACATATATGTCATTTTGAAAGAGTGGTCGAAGGGTCAAGATTTTAAATATTGTACATATTTCAATATTAACGAAACATTGATAGGATGCAGATACCATTCCACATAAAAGACTATGGAGGGAACTCCAACTACATGCCAATAGAAAATAGGAGTTGTGTTCGTCGTTTGGCAAAAGGACATGTGGGGACCACATTGCTTCAAGGAGTGCTACATGGCAAGGAAAGGCCAAGCATATTTGGAAGGCACACATTTCTCTTAGGGAGATAGAGGGAGGCATGATGGATTTTACACATTATAGTATTCCATTCTGGTGTATTCGGTTATGGCTCAGTGAGCTAGCGAGCCCTGTGCTTGGGATTTTGGTCTAGCTTGAATTTTGTCTAAGGCTAGAAAGGTGTTGGGGGAGGAACATGAGTTCCTGCAAGCCTAGGATGATACCATCTTCAGTTTTCCATAAGGATATTTGAATGGTTGGAACCACTAAGGCACTAGTAGGGTGCAGGTAAGAGATGTACCAGTGGAGAAAGTTCGACGGAGTTGGAGTTTATGGTTGGGGCAATGTTTGATGGATGCATCCATTGTCTAAATGTATATGTTTCTTATTCGGTTTATTCACTAGTTCTTATATAGTTGTAACCCTAAGTTGTGGGTGAACCGTACTTGAGATTGATGAACCATGTGGTTTATGGTTTGGTGGAACATGGAGATACTATAGGAAATTACTGATTTGTGTTCATGTTTATTTTGTGTTTTTTGTGCAATTTATGAATGTGTGTTGGAAACCCTAGTTTTCTAGATTATATGATGTGTTTTCATTAATAACGCTCCTATTTCTAATATTATTTTTTTATCCAATTATGTATTATGGTGTATAATGGTTTTTATATCTTAAGTTCATATTTCCGCATTTTGAACATACACCATTCTTGTATTCTTCATTGCATTCCTTGTTTCTACAAGTAGATATTGGAATTATGAGTGGTGTGGTTTGAGTATAATTTCCTAGTAAGGAGCTATGAATGTTATAAGGTGGCTTCAAAGCACATTTTTCAGCAATAGGTCTCATTCGACAAAATATGGGAGAAAAATGAGAAAATTTTAAGATGTCCCCCAACTTTTTGTTATAAGTACAGTGTTGGGATTTATTAAAACTTACCTAAAAAAAAATAGTATATAATCTAAGAGGACATTGGAAGGATCAAATTATATGGAAGAATTACTAAATTTGAGCCGTCGAATGCTAAAATTTGTGTGTAGGGAGCCATTCCTATGTATTAGATTCTAATTGGATTATATATATATGTGTCTGCATGTGAAATGTGAAAATTTTGGAACAGTATAAGGCATATTGAAATGGACCTAGGATTTGTTTTACGTTGGGGTTAGAGTCCACAGTGGATGGGTTCGACATAAGCATTTTCACTGTGCCAACAGGGTTGTGGAGGTGGAACCATAAATTATGTAAGTAGCCAAATATCACATTGAGAAAGTGAGAGCCACCACAGTGAGATGTGAGGCCACGAAGGCTAGCAGATTGGAGCCATTTTACAATCTGGTAGGCCAGGACATTGAGGCGACTAAGTTAGAGTGGTAGGCCACAAGGTTGTGTTAAATAATGGAGGGTTTGATGTTAATTAACTAAGTGATTACCTTCATAATGGAACCCTGATGGAGATGTGGAACTCAAATCCATATGAACTTGGGAGGCTCGTTAAAGGGTGGACAAGTTCGCATCTAATGATGATAATGCTTGATGGATCAACGAGATCGAGGTTGTCAAATCCCATTAGAATACAAAGTCACGTTAAAAAATATTCTATTTTAGAGTCTAATGTGTTTAAGGAAAATTGATCTACCAATATATATATATATATATACACGGACATACTCACACACACATTAATGAATGTGTTTGATGTTGTGAGGGTATAATGAAACTCACGGGGGCGTAGTTACAAGTGTGCAATGTGGAAATTGAAAGGCGGTAGGCCCACATTTCGGACATGGAACAGACCAATGAATGTCGATAAGGTTCTAGAATACATGAGTTTTTTCTAATCAGTTTGGGTTGGGCATGGAGTTAAGGGATAAAAAGTTAGTTTTTGAATTTAATTGACTTATATAACTTTGTAGCAACTATCGAGTAAGGAGAGAGATGCTTAAATTCGCAGTGCCATATCTTTGCGCTAAGGAGTCAAAATTTGTCGTGTGAGTAATTAATCAAAATAAGTGGAATTTCAGGTAGAGCATATCTCGCAAGTTAAAAAAGAGATTTGGAGGAAGAAATTTCATAGAAAACGTGGAGAAATATATAGGAGTTTAGAAACAAGAATTCGTTCTTAGTTACAAAATTTGAAGTGTTAGAGGTACCCTTAATTTTTTCTAGTTCTTAGTTACAAAATTTGAAGTGTTAAAGGTACCCTTAATTTTTTCTAGTTTTTGTTTAATTTTCGGAAAATTATTGTCTAAAAAAATACATGTATATCATTGCATAATTAAAAATAAAGAATAAAATATAACAATAAATAAGTGAGGGTTGTTGGTCGTAAGTCAAATATTATTAAAACTTTCCCCAAATACTGACTATTCATAGTTTTCAATATTGTGAAGTGATGTATTCATGTTTCACGGACCCTTAACTATCATGAACCCTAACTGTCCTAAACTCTGACCTCTCTGACCATCTGACTAGTCTAGTCACTTTTTGGTTTTTAAGTGTTTTCTCATTACTTTTTTTTCCCTTCTAATGAAATACGACAAATGTTGGGTAAAGAAACATATCTATATTCAACATAATTTTAAAATACAAATAAAAGTTGAACTTATGAATACTTGAGTATTTCCTTGTTTTGCATCTCGTTTAATGATTGGATTTCATCTATGTTCTAATCGAAATTAATGAGCTAGTACGCTTAGAATTTTTTATTTATTTATCGTGAATTTTTATAAGTTCACGAGTGTGTCTTTCGAGAACTTGTTTAATACTTAAATTTGAGTTTTCTACGTCAAAATTCCTAAAGGTTTTTATCTGAAGAACACCTAATTTCCTACAAAGGCACATGTGAAATTTTATTAACTCTACATTATCTTCATTAGTATTGATATTATTTTTGATTTATAATTTGAAATTATTCCCTTTTTTTTTGGGTTAAATTCCTTTTCTTATTGATTTTTTAGGTCTATTACAGATTATTCCAAAATGGTTAGAAAATGAATGACCCAGACCTCTAGACATATATTCAAGAAATCAAGCTGAAAATGAAATCAGCAGAAGCTCTAGATTTAAAGATACCAATTCAAATATTTCCCTCTTTTCATAGTCAACTTATAGGACTCAAGATGCAGGCAAGCATTCATGGGAAGAATTTTTTACTTCCTTTGAAGAAAGAAAATGGTTAAAATAAAAAAAATTAGATGATGAATCTTCTTTAAATTATGAAGCAATTGGGAAAACTGAGCCGCATAAAATTGAGGCCACACCCAACATTCTTCCTTATTACAAAATGTTCCTTATTACAAAATGATTACTTGGATTTTGATGCTCATGCACTAATCTATTCCATTTATGGTCATAACCAAAATATGGTTTCCTCCTCGAAGCATAAAATCCTTAGTTGTATATATAAGTTAAGTCCTCCTAAAATCCTTTAGAAAGAAAAAAAATTAGATGAATTCCATGATAATGGCCTAAGAAAAAATAACAAGGATTAAAAATTAGTTATTATAGAGTGGCTTTGTGACCTTGAGAAATGCAAATTGAAAATGCAGAAAGATAAGATCAACTAGTATCAATCCTGAAACTCCCTTTAAGATATATAGACAATATGTTTTCTAGACTATATCAAGAAGTGAATCTTAAGCATTGTAAGGTTGAATGGGTTCCCCTTAATTATGAAATTCAACTCCTCTTAACATTTTGAATTTCAACAATATAATAGATATTAGTTAATATAAAGTAAATAATGAACATGATACTTATAAATAATGTTTTGGAAAATAAATATTAAATATATGGATTCATAAAAAGAAAACATATAAATATAATTGGATTAAATACATATAATTGATTAATATTGTACGTGAAGGAGAAATATACAAATATGCAAGAAAATATTAAAACTTAAAGGAAATAGATGACTATTTAAAAGCTTCAAATCAATTGAAAGACCTTAAGTACTAAGTGTAACATTGACCTTCACAACATTTGGCCTCGTCAAACATCATTCATCCCTAACGCACAAGAAAAATACACTATTTATTTATTTAACTCAATTGAGTTGAAAAACACTTTTTATTCATTCAACTACTTCGAGTTCTACAAGCCTCTTATACAATGACCTACACCAAGTTCATTTCTAAAATGACTCTAGTAACTGAAATAAATTTGTGCGATGTGAAGATATAAGCTATTTATTATCTAAAATATTAGAGATATGTTAATCCTAAATCAATTCACAAAGGTTTTGGTTGATTATTACTATTAACAAATACTTTTTTTAACTACATGTCTTTGTCACAAACAACCCTATAGAAACTGCAATCAAATGTTGCATTTCTTGATTAGTAGTTCTCTATAATATTCTCTCATCTTTGATAAAAAATAATCTATCTCTATGCTATTTGCAAGGACTTAAGCTGGCAAATAACCAACTAGTTAAGCTTTGATGTTAGCTTCACTGATCAAAACATAGCTTCACTCTTAATTAGTTTATGTGCTTTTCCATTTGATGGTATATAATTTTTTTTGTGAAATTGTAATAAACCATCATTACCCAATGCATATCTCTTATACTTTAGTATTGTCATTTTATTTTCTTCTAATTCCAATTTGACATTTTCACACCATTTGTCTGAAGATTGCAATTCATGCAACTTCTATCTTAAATTGTTTTTTCAAGGGCTAAAAAAGAAAATAAAAGACCAAAATTAAAACTTACACATCAATAACAAAATAGATATAAGTTGATATAAAATAAATAATAAAAATCATACTTATAGATAATGTTTTGCAAAACATAACAATCTATAAATGTGCTATGGCCAAAAAAAAAAATATAAATATAATTCTATAAATGAATGGATAAATATTGTAGATGAAGAAGAAACATACAAATATACAATAAAATATTAAAATTATATATATATAGATAAATTTCATCTCCATGAAAATGTTTTTTTTTTTCCTCAAGCAAGAATCGAACCTTCTATTCATATGAAGCTAAAAATTGGTTACATAAAATACAACATGTCAAAGAGTTAACATATGCCCTATGTTCGGGATTTGAGACAAATGCTCGAGTACTAGGCCAAGGGCCCACAAAAATGTACAACTAGCAAAGCCAAAGAGTGGACCCAATGGTGAAATAGAGACCGTGGGGAAAATAAATAAGTTTAACTAGGTAGATATTCCGAACCCCATAACAAGCATGACAAACCTTAGTTGTAGATCTACTTCCATGAGATCCAATGGTTGTGAATGATATCAGGCTCGAAAGATGCGCGAGGAGTACTCGGTCAATGAAGGTAGTATTCTCACTCTTCCTCGAGTCACGTGTTACATAGTTAGTGCCATCGGTGGCTTTTCTAAAAAAAAACCTGTGGTAATTCAGATGCTCGATAACCATGGAAATAATAGCAATACCATCATCGTCCCACCAAGAAGCATGAGAAACATCAGCCCTAGATCTACTGCCACAAGATCCAACAACTGTGAAGGATATCGAACCACGGAGAAGGGCGAGGAATACCCTCTCGATGAAGGCAGTATTCTCTCCCTTCCTTGAGCCACGTGTTACACTATTTGTGGCATTAGAAGCTTTTCTGAGAAACCACTTCTAGTAAAGAACTACTATGTTTTGTATCGAAGCTTTTGGAGCCACTTTCTAGTTTCACGCTCTTTCTCCTCTGCCTACCATTCCTCTGTGAGACCCAAATGTACCAAATCTCAGGCTGCCTGTTAGTTAAACCCTTAACATCTATCATCTTAGTGTTATACATGTTGTTTCCCCTTCAAATACTCATAATGCTTACTCTGTGCGCAAGCCAGAGTGTTGTAGTCTTCACACAGTTGTCCAACCTAAACCAACTCCCACGAGCAACACATCTTTTCTCCAATACATATCACCTCTTCATTTGCCAGTCGGTCCGCCACTCTATTGGCATCTTTGTGCACATGAACAAAGCTTAGAGTTCTAGTGTTCTGAGGTGAGACTAAATTCGATGATATACTTGTGAAAGCCTCTAGTGGTTTGAAACTTTGTTTGGTGTTGTGCGCGTGCTTATCCTTTTGAACGAATTAATCGTTAATTCTAAGTCTGCCTCTATGTTTGTGTTATGTAAATTGTAGTCCATTAGGATTTCTATGCCTTGCTCAATGGCCATGAGTTCAGCCATATTGTTGGTTTCCCTCCCCAAATGACTATGAAAGATGACTTTGATATTTCCCTCTTCATCTCTTATGACTCCTTTGTAACCAACATCTCCATGGTTTCCTTTTGACACCCCATCTATGTTGAATTTTAGGAAGCCGTGGGGAGGGGGTTGCCTGAAATCCTTTCCCTCTCATGTGTACTTTACTTTCTTTTTTGTGCCTGCAGGGACATATGACTGCAGTCTGAACTCTTCAAGAATGTGAGCATCCCTTTGACCAAGGGATTTCTCAGGAGGTTTTTCCAAAAGGGCATTAACTATTTCTTTCAGTTGTTTTAGGATCTGAGCCATGATGCTTTTGGTTGAACCACATTTAGCTTTGAATATCCTGTTGTAACATTCTTTCCAAACATCCTAGATCAAAAACCCTAGAGTTAGAGTCTAGGCTAAATTAATTGTCTCATTATTCGAGAAATCTTTCCTCCAATTCTTTAAAATAACAGTAATGTCATTTTCACTCCTCACTGTTTGTTGAGAAGGTGAATGAGCATAGGTTGAGAAGGTGATCAATGATTTCCTCCTGCATACCACATAACTGGCATTTTGAAAGACCGAAGAAACCTCTTTTTCTAAGATTTTCCCAAGTCAGAATCATTTTATGCTGAACTAGCCACATCAATAGTTTTGATCTTCATCCAGTGTGGGTTGCTCCAAAGGTCTTTCAAAGTCTTGTCACGGTTTGGATGGTCATGTCCAGTGCCTATTCTTTTGTCTTCCTTAAGGTTAAAGACGCCCTCATTTTTTCTACCCCATCTTAATATATCATTCGAGGTTGAAGTTAAAATTTGTCTCTTTTCTAGAATCTTTTTTAGAACTTTAGCTTGGGCTTTCAAAGGGGTCTCTTCACTATAATCTGATACCCTCCAAATTATCTATTTCCCTTTGTCTCTTGACTAATCCAAAAAATCACTTATCCATTTTAGACCTTTGTTAATGGTATCATTTTTTATGATGTCTAGACCTTCTATGCAGAGGTTCTATTCCTCCTACCAGTTGTCCTCCCAGAACCAGGCTAGTTTCCCATCTCTGATCTTTGAGAAACTATACTTCTGAACTAATGCTCTCTTCTCCCAAGCATTTTTCCAAATGTGGGAACCCACCATGTGTCCTATCATGTCAATGTGGTCCTTTTCTTACCAATCCATTTCATGTTTTTGTTTCCAAAGCTTAGCCCATGGGTTATTTGTTTCCTTTAGCCATCTCCACCAAAGCTTTTCCCCCAAAACATTGATTAGGGTGTCCGGTCATGGAGACCTGAACCACCATGGGTTTTAGGTTTATAGAGCTTGTCCCATGCTACCAGGGCCCATTTATTTTTCTCTTCCCCTTTACCCCAAAGAAAGTTTCTTTGAATAGTCCTGATCTGTTGTAAAACTCCTTTTGGGACAGGAAGGGCAGAAAACATGAAAACTAGAATAGTTTGTAGTACAACCTTTGTAAGAATTAGCCTTCCTACTAAATTCAAATATCTTCTAGTCTGATTGTTGACTTTATTTTTCAGTTTGTTTGTCACTGACTCCGAAACTGCCTTACTGAGAGGTTTGTCAGTGAGAGGCATTCCCAGATATTTGGAGGGAAGATGGTCTTTTTGAAATCCAAGAATTCTAGAGAGATGTATTTGAATAGAAATATCGGTATTGAAAAAGAAAACTTTTGATTTTGTGATGCTTACCTCTGTGCTATCACCCATTGAGAAATCATGCAGTACTCATTTGAAGGCTTTGGCTACCTTGACTGTGTGTGTGCCTTGCGACATAATGTCGTCCACAAATTATTGATGAGTCAATGTGTTGCCATTCTCAGTGAGTTTTAGTTCCTTGATTCTTCCTTCCATCTTGGCTGAATTGATCATTTTCCCCAATCCTTCCATCATGAGAATGAAGAGAAATGGGGAAAGAGGATCTCCTTGCATGAGGCCCCTTGATGGCCTGAAGGTTCTTGATGGGGAGGCATTGACAAGTATTGAGCAACTTGTTGTGGTAACGAGTGCCATGACCCACTTTATCGAGTTGTGGTCAAAGCCAAAAGCTTTAAGAATTTCCATCATGTAGGGCTAGCTTAGCTTATCATAAGCTTTCGCAATGTCCAGCTGTATTATCATATGTGCTTTGTTATTGTTCTTGAGGGAATGAACCACTTTGTGAGCTTGGACAATATTATTGAGAGTTTGTCTAGCTTCCACATATCTAGTTTTCTCTTCTCACATGAGCATTGGAAGTAGAGGTTTGAGTCTGTTAGCTAACTTTGGAAATGATTTTGTACACCACATTGCGTAAAGCTATAGGTCTGAATCTGTCTGGTATTATGTATTTTTCTTGTTTAAGGATTAATCCTATGAAGTATTCATTAATCGCTCTAAGAACTGTTCTTGGTTTTCTCGAGTCCTCCACCACATCTAGAATGTCATGTTTGATTATTTCCGAGCATGTTTTGAAGATGTCTACATTGAAACCATCTGAGCCTAGAGCTTTCCCATTGTGCATCTCTTTGATTACTTCATTGACTTCTTCCTCTGTTACTAACCTGTTGAGATTATAATTATCTTCCCTGGTCACTAGTTTTGGAATATGCTTTGTGAAGCTCTTAATGAATCGAGATCTATCGACAATGGCCTCCTCTGCTATGTTTTGAAAATGTTGTACCATAATTGATTCCATTTCCTTGTGAGTGTTTAACTCTTTCCATTGAGGATCTATGAGTTTTGTGGTGATCCTATTATGAGCCCTGTGTTTCACAGTAGACTTAAAGAACCTGGTATTTCTCTCCCCTTCCTTAATCCATTGTACTCTTGATTTCTATCTTGAGAATATTTCCTCCTGCTGACATCTACTGTCCCATTCCTATTGTAGAGAGTTGCCTGCCTTTTCCTTTCCTCTGTGAATCCTCCCATGATGGGAATTTTACTAGTTTCATGTAATTTTCTTTCCACTTCTCTTTCGGATTGAAAAATGTTGCCAAACTCATTTTTGTTCCATTCTTTGAGCCTTTTTTTGATGTGTTTGAGTGTATAATGGAAGAGGAACATTTTTGTGCCTTGGGTGGGCATGTCTTCTGCCCACCAATTTCCAATAAAAGAAGCTTCCAACTGGATGGGCCAGTGGTCCTAGCCTCCAAAAGGAAGGATCAAAATTGTCATAGTGGGACCGGAGAGTAGGAGATCCTCTGAGATTATGAATCTGTCTAATTTTGAGGCAACTTGGGAGTTTCCCCTGTCTTGTTATTCCATGTGAAGGTGCCATTTATTGTGTCCATATTCACGAGTCTCATGTTGTCTAAGAGGTTCTAGAAGGAAAGTGAGTCTCGTCCCAGCATTCTGCTCCCTCCTTTTTTCTCTTTGAGAGATCTAATCATGTTAGAGTCCCCTCCCATAATCTAAGGGATAATCGAGTGTTTCTTTCAGCTCCTCCAGAGAGGTGAAGAGCCTAAGTTTGTCTTCTAGAAGTTGAAGACAATAGACATTTGTGATCAAGTAAAAAAAATTGTCCACCAAAGGTTGTATTGCCATTGAAAGATGATTTCTGGATGCCTCAACATCCATGATCTCAAATTTCTGAGGATTCCATAGGGTGAGAATTGCCCATGCTATGGTATTTACTTTGACTTCAAATTCATATTTGTTAAGCCAATTGCTATGTATTTCTCTAATCCTGTCTACTGAGCATTTTGTTTCCTATATAAACACCATGTCCAGTTTTTCTTCTTTTATTCGGTTACTGAGATTTCTTTGCTTACTTTTACTAGGTAGCCCCGTAATGTTCCAAGTTGTGAGCTTCATAACGATGTGTTTGTGAAAGAGTAACTCGTGCGATCTTTTACCTTACCTGAATTAATGAGGGGCTTCCCACATTCTGACACGAGATCATTCTATCTCCTTCTTCCTCTTTTCTTGACCAGGTTTTTGGTGGAGTGTTGTAAAGTTTTGAAGATGTTCTATGCTAAGAGCAATTTCACTTTTCTCACAGCAATCATACAAGAAGTTAAGAAAAATTCAGATAGAACATATAAGCAGATCTTACAGAAGACAAATCAGAAACAATAAAAATGTGTGTGTTCGTTTCGACGGTCAACAGGATGCTTCAACCAGCAAAGTCTCCTTTGGTCAGTCAGCCCAGCATGTGTCACAACAACCCTGCAACCAGTAGATGAGTCAACCCAAGTAAATTCTACAAAAGTCAACGCTGTCCTGAAAATTCAACGCAGGGGCAGCAAGCTAAAAGTCAACACAGCAGCAAAACGGTCAACCCTTTGACCTCGATTTTTGTGCCAGATAGTACGGCCTTCAAAAATCAAACTTTCCACCAATTTTCAGCTTGATTGGACCAAGCGTTGACCAAAGTCAACCCTGGTCAAACTTTCTGCGAAACCTTAGCAGCAGAAACCCTAGCAGCAGAAAATCCGTACGGTCTGACCTCTTCGTCCTTCCCATGTGTGGCTGAAATTTGTCCTCCAGGTAGCTCGTACTCTGTAAGATGAGAGAGGAAGATGTGAGTTGAGTTGTGATCAAATTCTCTCCAACTTTTCCTGTATATATATCCATCAATGGGGGTGTGTGACACATCTGTTGGGCATGTGAGCCTACATGACAAAACTGACCGACCTTGCACATATAATTTGTTAAGAATAATAAATTCAAAATATAAGTTCTGCTCATCGGATTAAGACTATTTTTATATGGATTTTACACCTCTCAGAAAGAGGAATCCAACAAAAAT
>APFE030392800.1:0-11086 GCA_000404065.3 Pinus taeda | reverse complement strand
TATTAATATATACGATATTGTACAAAGGATATACATGAGTAAATGTGTTGTTACATCTTATTTGTTTATTTTAGAAACTAGTTAAAATATTATGTAAAGTATTAGTTTGTTATCATATTATATATATATGCTATAAAACAAACTAATACTTTGCAAAATATAGTAAAACGTTATAGAAAAAAAAAATTGTTTTCTTTTTTTAAGTCATAATAAACTCAACATGATTTGAAGACATGTCCATATATAAGGTTAGGATTTGCAATGGCTTGTGGGGAAGGGATGGAAAAAGTGAAACGAGTGGGGTATAAGTTCTCTCTTATCTTTTGCTATCATAATTCTTCTATTTGGTGAATCAAGTCTTTCATATAGTGAGAGGAATTGTTAGTTTAGTCAAGCAGACGTTTTCCTACTCATGGGGCAGTATAGAGTTTAATTGGGATGACCATATCTTAGATATAGGATATGGAAAGAAGTGTAGCATCATCATTTTGTTGAATGAGATGGAGGTTAGTTTATAGGGTAACCAAGGGGCGAATTCAACTTTCCATATTTTCCCTAAGAATGTTTGTGGACATAGGAATGACATTAGGATCTAAATAGTTCTAGGAAGCATTACTAATCAATGTCGAAGAATCACTTTTGGTTATTTTTAGTATCTTTCATTTTTTCTAGTTGTTTCATTTTTTCCATGATTTGGGTTTAAAGGCTTCCAAAATGCTCTTTGTAATTCAAGCAGGGTTTGGACCTATACTCTGAGGGGTATATTTCTAGTATTCTCTTGGGGAGGGTTTCAAATCCTCATTACCTATCTACTAGGTTTCCCATCCACTAGTTCTTCCCAATTTACATAATGTTTTTGGTTATTTAGGTCTTGTTCTTACCATTGAGGTTTTCCAATTTGGATTGGATGATTTTGTGTGCTAGCGATGTTTGGGGAGGTTGTAAGAGGACTCTTGGTGTGGGTCTTAAGGGGATCTAGCATTGAAGAAACATAGGCATACTTCCATGACCAAAATAGAAGCCTAGGAGTGAGATACACGGGGGATTCACTAGGGAGAAATACCCTACCATGTGCATTCATATTGGGGGATATATATTGAGGAAAAAATGACGTGATATATTGGGGAATATATATGGGGTAAAGGGCTTTTATATTGGAAGGTACAAAAAAATGAGCTGAAAGTTAAAGAAAAAATATAAAAGGGTATAAAAAATGTTAATGAAAAAATGGATACCTACAATATCTAATGAAAGTAGGGGTTTTCTAATTTGGGAAGTTGTATTGGGTTTGTAATGGTAGGGGGTTAAATAATGTGATTTTTAGAGGTTTTTTTCAATATGTAGTGAAATTAAGGGTATTCTTTAATATTCCAAAAACACACGTGATATGTTCGAGGTTCATTCAGTGAAGCCCCCATGGTTAGATAAAAGGTTTAAGGAAAAAAAAATTGAAGTTTCTCCTAAGATGGAGATAAATGAGATTGAGATAGAAGTTAAATAGAATCCAAATCCAAATTGGTTGTCTTATCTGGGAGGAAGTCACTTATAAAAGGTTTAAGAAAAAGTGCTTTGAAGTTTCTCCTAAGATGGAGATAAAGGATATTGAGATAGAAGTTAAATACATAATCCAGATCCAAATTGGTTGCCTTATCTTGTAGGAAGTCAACAAGTGAGTAAAAAACTTGGTGTATACTATAAATTCAAAGACATTTTTTTTACGATATCAGAATAATACTAGCTACTCAAAACTAGGGTTGCATAGGCCCTACAAAACTTGAAAGAGAAATATCAAGTTATCATATACACCATCAGGATGTTTTGAAGGAAAATTCATAATGTGCAAAGTTTCCTTTGGGATTGTGCTTTTAGTTACTCTTATTAGAAAGAACATATGAAGCAAGAAGAATGAGGAGTCTTATACTAGATTAATGGGGATCCGGGATAAACCTATTATGCTTGCTAAAGATCCTCAACTTTCAAAACTAGGTAAGGAGTATGAAAAGAAAGATGAATTGTTTCTAAAGGGATTTGTGGAAAAAAATCCTTAAACCTCTTGTACTTGATGTTTTCCCTATTGTAAATCTTTATATAAAATGAATAGTCATAAACTACTAACTATGTTAAATTTTCTTTATGCAAATAACTAATTAGATAATAAGTTCCAATCAACATGAATAATTTTGATAATAATAAATTGATACAGAATTTAGTTTCCCATTTAAATAGACCTCCATTAAAAAACAATTTTTTTTAATGTAAACAACTCATTATTATTTTTCGTTAAAAACACAAATTTAAAAATAATATTTTAATATTTTTTTCATCACCAAGTTATATATATCATATTCAAATATAAATTTAAGTATCTTATTTTATAAATATATTAAAACAAACAAATATTAATGTATATTTTTCCCATTACAAAATAGCTTATTTGAAATATTAAACTATTACAAAATAATTTTATGCCCTTTCTAAATTCCAATCATATAAGATTAATGTTATTATTTTCATAAATCTTGGACTACACATTTTGTAGTAAAATATGTAGCAAAAGGTTTGAATTCGTTTTCTTTACATGTTATATAAATGAAAATTGTCTTCTAATGTGAAGACATGTCTATACACACCTTGTGAAGTACAAAGTTGGTATTGGTTGTTGGTTATCATTCTCCAACATAAACAATCCATTCTAATAATCACATCCTGTGAAAGGTTATTGGTTAATATTCTCTGGAACAATCCATTAAATCTCTTTTTGTTTTCCAGCATCTCTCATGACTTTGCCTTGAATTTGGGACAAATAATGTAAATGTAACTGAAATTATTTTTTCCTAAATTAAAGATATATATATATATATATAATATATATATATATATATATATATTTTTATTTTTTAAAAATTATATTAAAAAAATTTGTGATGCATTTCGATTTCAAACATTTTTAAAAATACTAATCTAATCCATATTCTAAAGGAGTTGTCTATAAGCGACTTTTGGAGATTCGGTGACGGAATCCGGCGGAAGAAATGAGGTTAAATTTTGCTTTTTTAGCAGTTAAAATGGTTTTTTTAAACTGCATATTTGGATTCAGCGCCCTGGTAAAACCCCGGGAGCCATTGATTGGCAGAAACTAGCTATCAAACTTGGATTCCAATGAATTGCTGCCGGATTTTTGACCGGGAAAAATACGCCAGAAAAGCTTTCAAAAAGTCGCATATAGACTACTGCTATTTTAAATAGCGACTACCATTTTCATTCAAATATAAACTATTCATATCAAATAACGTAAATAAACTTGTAATTATTGTTATATCTAAAATAAATATAAAGTTTCATGTATATCTTTCATCTCGGCGGAACTCTAATGAATCAATCTTGTGCTATAATACGTGTATCAAAATTACGTAGAACTCTAAAGAATTTAGGGGTTTTATTGGATTAATATTAAGGGTTAGTAATTATTTTCTTGGTAAGGTGGTTAAGGTTTTCTAAATAATAGAATTAAAACTATTTTATTTGTCTTTTTTTAGTAAGTCAAACAACTCGAATAGTAATAGAAGTAAAACTATTTTTTTTAATAAGTCAAACAACAACCCGAATAGCAGGAGGAAGAATGTCTCATTCCATCAAAATTTAATTATTCATATTATGATTAAGTTATAATAAGTTAGGACGACATATCAATGAATTTGTGTAAATTAAATATAAATTAAAAAACAATAATCTGGTTTAAATTAAAATCTCCATAGGTTAGAAATTATACGAATAACATGATATTTGAATAAGCGGATTAGTGGTTAGAATAATATAAAAATAGGATATAAAGAAAGAAGTGAACGAGTCAATGACATGGAGTAAGAACCAAATTTTATAGCAAGATGGAGTGAGATTATAATGGGAAATTAAGGCTATTGAGAAGAATAATCTTTTAATTTTTTTGTTGGTTAATTTTTTTTATATTTTTTTTTCTAGGGATGGTGATTAAAGAATATAATTAATATTTCAATAATTACATTAAAACTTTGAAAAGTAGGTTTTTTTCTTATTTGCTTATTTATTTTTTATTTTGAGTATTTTTTTCATTTATTTTCGATATGTTATGCCCTTATATCAATAGGTGTCATATATCATAATTGACTTGATGAGTTATGTAATATGTTTATGCTTTTACTTGTTGCAAAGGTTTTCAATATTTGTAAAAAATCAAAAAATTTAAAAAATGTAAAGAAAGTATATCTTAAAAGAAAAATCGAAGGGTGAAAAAAAAAAAAAAAAGACGGTAAAAAAATGAAAGAAAATGAGCCCCAATAAAAAGAAAGACTAGGAAAGTGCACAAGTCTAAATAACACTATTTTTTTACTATTGTACAATAAACAATTGTGTGCAGTTTGTCACTTATGCCACAATTTATGAATAGTCAAACAGTTTAAGTTTGACTATTTCATTTTTCAATTTCATGTTGTAGAAATAGAGAATAAAGATTTGATCAAACAGTTTAATCCTGGCAGATAAGTAGATAGGTAGAGTAAAAAATGAGCTCAACAGTTTAATCTGAACTCTTGGATGTAATAAGTGTAGACTTAGACATTACCATGTAAAAGAAAAAGAAGTTTGATAAAGGTTTGCCAATCTAAGTGCACCCAAATAAAAAAGTAAAAATGCTAGTTTAAGTAGGTAGGGTAAGTAGATGATGGTTGCAGAATAACATATAGTGGAAGATGGGTTTAAAATATGAAAATCTTTTACTTTCATCATAAGACAAATGACATACATCACATGAAAGACAGTTCAAGCAAGTAAAGTCAAAATAATTAACTCTCTTACTCATGTTCCCTAAATTTTCACTAATTTCCCCTAAGTAGCAAGGTATCTATCAAATTAGAGGGGTTCAAAGAAATTTTCTAACTTTTAGAGGGACCGGACCCTCGGCCCAATAATTTGTAAATACCTAAAATACTTAAACCCATTCATCAATATTCATCCTTTCATAAATTATTCATTTCCTTGATAAGTTTTCCTAAGTAAAATATGATTTTACTTACGGAAATTACAATATTTTACATAAAAGCCTTCATTTCTTAACTTAGCATAAGTTTAAATATATACATTATAATATTTAGACATAGCACTTACATTCATTCAGTCATATTAACCACTAATTTGTATTATTATATAGTTCCCTTATAAAATCTACCCCGTCCCGTATTACTTTAACTATGTAAAAAATCTTGAAATATTAATATCCCGCCCTTTTGGTTAAATATAACCATAAAACATCAATAATATGAATTAATTAGTTAATTCATAACTAATTAAAAAACCCGACCCCGCCACGTTAAATAAGGATTAATTAACACTCACAGTTAATTAATAACCTTTTCCACCAATCCCGTCACTCCCGATGCGATTAAAAAACCTTAATGATGTCGAGCCCGCACCCATTAAACTCCGTCACATTACCTTCTCGATAGTCATCTGATCAAGCCTCCAAGAACCGAAAACTGTCGTGCATATCGCACGGCCCTTCGCAATTGAATGTTAGCGTGCGATCGCAGAGTGGTTTTGTGAATAGTGCCTCCGCCACGCGGCATTCATTTTATGGAATCGCTCGCTCAAGGCCAAATACTGCCCCCCTCCATAAGAAGTGCGATATAAACTGCTTACCGCCTCCAAACTAAACAACAAAACGTCATTTCGTTCATCGATGTCACCCGTCAAAATCCCGAAACCCGCCAACTATTGACTTTGCATACAAAACAAAAGCAAATCATTTCGTCATTTATTCTGTGAACCTGTACATCCATGCAAACAAAACAATGAGGTCAACCAGCATGAGCTTTTAGCCGCTAACCATCTTCAAAATTTTCGGTCGACGCCGACCAAAGCCATCTAGTCACACCCAGTACCTGCATTCCATTACTCATCCTCAAAAGAAGGTATTTACCAATTTCCCGTCAAGAAAACCCTGCAAATACTTGTTTTCCACTACAAATTGATTGAAAATGCCTAAATTCACCATAGTTTTGTTACTACTTTTATAATTCAAGTCCCTCAGACCTTTGTGTTATCAAATTTTCAAATAAAACCTCAATTTCCTTTCTGAATCCACAAGAACAAGAATAGAAACCCTGGTCGCCCTAAACGTTGCATCCATTACCACCCCTCACCATGATTTAAACTATCTGCCTCTGGAAGATAAAGATTTCTAAATAAAAGACCTAATTACTCATAAAGACCATCTCAAAGTGTTTTCTGAGTGCCAAGACAATCATTTGAATGGCCATGATGCCATAAGATTGTAGGAATACAACCTCCCCATGTACTTTCTCCCTTTTGTGCAAATTTTTCCTGATATAATCCATCAGTGCCATGAAAATTATGACCCCAACCTCAAAGCAATGATGTCTCCCAATCAAACAATCCTATGTACAATAACTACTGACTCAATTAATGAAATGTTGCAATTTCATCCTAGTCAAGCCTTCACCGCCAACTCCCTTGGGGAATTGCTTGAAAAATCAACCAAGTTATCCCAATCTGGACTCAATTGCCTCTGTCAGACCTTCATAGTGAAACAAAATCATCCCAAAGATCCCCCTCCTTATATATCACCTTTCCTCACAGATACAGACAAGATCATAGTTGATATGATAACTACAGTTATGGGATTCAACACTAGTGAATATGTAGATGAGTTGCTCTTAGTTTTGCTGTCCATATTTACCCCTGGTCAGCCCCTTGCTGTCAGGTATAATTATGCTTCATATATTGCTGAGAATCCATGACCAGTTCATGAGACTAGAAAATGAAAAGGTTTTCAAGTACTTCTCATTTATATATCAACTCATTTTCTACTATCAGTCTTACAAATTTCCTTTTTTCTGTCAATAAACTTGATACAAAAAGTAATCCAAGGTTAGTCATCTTCTGGACTTCTATCTTCCATATATCTTGTACTTATAATCAGTTCATTGACCAATTTGTCCACCCAGCACTACCTTACTAATAGGGAATCCTCCTTTAAGAATTAATGATGAAATCAAGAGGTCCGTCAGTTATCAAAACAGTACAGAGTAGGTGACTGGTATCCATACCAGAGTCACACAGAAATCAGGGTATATCATTGTGAGCTCCCCCCATTCAAGCTACCAAGATATGTTCCAATGAGAATATTTTCCTTGGAATATTATAGACAAATGATCAACTCAGATCAAGTTCATTTTACTAGAGCCAAGAAGAAAGCACAATTGAGAATTAAAGATCACCTAGCCCCATTCATCTGCAATAATAGGGAAGCAAGAAAAGCAGCAGAGAATATCTTAGAAGACCACATGAGATTAAGAAAAAGCTTTGGCTAGACTCCATATGACCTTCACAGTTTCATCTGTGATAGAAGAATGAAAAATAGACTATCATCCTATTTTCATCACAGAATCTCAGAAATTGAACAATATGCCAACATGGATGAATGGAGGGAAGGCACTCTTGTAGAAATGGATAGAAATTATGTCAATATAGAAAATGCCATGAAAGATCTAGAAAAGACACTTGACCTGGATTTTTTTGAACAAGTGCAAGTTGATACTTCTCACAATCTAACATCAGAGACTAGTGCCTCAACAATTGATACCTCTTAAAGGCATTCACAAGATACCAGTGCACCATTTGCAGAAACATAACAGGGAAGAGAAAAAGAGACCAATGTTCAAGAAACAGAACAATCAATCATGTCAAAGCAGCCTCAAACCTCCTAGGAGCAGGCTCAAACACAAGCCCATAAAACTCAAGTCAACATCGGAGACCCCCTAATTTTGCAGACTCCTCTGAATGAGGAAAAGAGCTTAAGGAGAGACTGGGAAGTGGCTACCCCTGCCTCTGGTCCATCAAATCAGCCTGGTGCTAAGAGGCAAAAGCTAAATCCCCATTCAGTGGAGGAATACATTGAATAAACTACAGAGAGTAAAAAAAAAAACAAGGTGCAGATAGGCAGCAAACTTTCCCAGCAGGTGGGACACCTTCTAGCTCACAAAGATATGAATTAAAAAGACAACAATGTGATGAAGTGTCATTCTTCATGCCTCCAAGTAACAAGAACTTGGATATTAAGGAGAAGTTCAAAGAAATAAAAGCTAGAAGTGAGCCATTAAGAGCCTAGGTCTATAGTTATTATTTGAAGATGGCTCCCACTAATCAGAACAGGTTGATGTCAGCCTATGACATCAAAGAAGGCAAGATGCTAATGAGATTTTTCAAACCCAAAGTGCAATAGCCTCAATCCATTGCAGATTACCTCAAAACTGATTTTAAGGTTAGGCCAAGGATATTCACCCCCTGGATCAGATTAAGTTACATAAGCAGATAGGGGAAATGGTATATTCAATATTGACTTGTAAGGCCATGATGGCTCAAAGATTAGAAAATTCTTTGAATAATACAACTGCTCAGTTACAGCTGGAAAAAGCTTCGTCATAGGCTAAGGATAATAGGATTAAATCACTAGAATATTTAGTCATTGGACTAGGTCATAACCCAAAGGATGTAAAAGCTGCAAAAGCCTTGATTAAGAAGAATGATGAAGACATAGATGCCTTGAGAAAGTAGATAAATTTCCCTCTATCAAGACATCCACAAACTGTTGAAGTCATCCAAAAGAAATCCAAAGAAGAGCTCATGGACTTAGTCCTAAGGCGAAATGAACAGTTGAAGGAGACTAAGCAAGAATTATAAAAGTCATCGAAAAACAGGGAGAGTGAGTCAACCTCTCAACCTCAAAATGTGATACCAATGTTCTCCACAGTAGTCCCTTTAACACTACTAATAGCTCTGGCACCTAATGTCCCTTCGGTCACAGAAGAAGTAATGACAGGTACAAGTACAGGAACAACACCAGCAGAAACTTTAGGTTTAAGTACAGAAGAGTTAATCAAGTCAATGGAGGAGATGAAGCTGCAAATCTCTAAATTATAGAAGATAAAGAAAATTTTGTTACTTTAGACTAGAAATATGATGTCTCCAAAATCAATTTTGCTAAAGAAGTAATGAAGAATAAAGGTTTGACATAGCAGGTGAAAGCATTAGAGAAAGATCTCACCTTTGAGAAGCCCTTAACAGACATTAGGAAGATTCTTTGGGCTAACATCACTCAGTGAATAAATGATGTTTGGTCATCTATACAAATAATTTTTAAACATGTTGACTTGGTAAAAGTAACTCTTGAAGAAATCCAGAGAACCAAAGAAGAGCTAGGGGGGAAGCTTGAGGAAGCAATTAGGCTAATAAATTTTTTGAACAGTAGAAATAAGTACCAGCTATAAGTGCTGGGTATTGAGGATAGAACTGAGACTATTCTAGAAGTCAAGAAGGTATTGACCAAAAGTCTCTGATGCAGAATTTGGAAATAAAATGCCAAAATATGCAAGAGGAAATTAATGATTTTATGGATAAGTTTGGTATTTTGCAGAGAAAAGGACTTCCCAGTCCTTTAGTAATTAATGATAAATTGATGAGACATATAAACTATGTTTACAAGTTGGCTCATTATATAGACAATTAGGCCAGTTCATCAACTAATGCATCTACACCCAAGGCACTACCTCCAGGAAAAGCTCTCTATGACAGTCTAGAGAACGTTTTTTATGTTGAACATGAAATAAAACATCTGTTTCTAGTTCAACCTAATTTGTTAAATACAATGAGGCTGATGAAATTTTTAGGAAAATTCAAAGGACCAGAATATCAAAGGAATATTGATGGATGGATATGAGAGAGATACTATAATTTACCTTGGTAAAAAGTAAATTTTCAGTATTGACAATGGTCAGTTTTGGTAAAAGAAGGTGAACAGAGATAACGCAGGTAAAGAGTGTCAGAACAGGTCAAAGAGTATCAGTAAAAAGATGAAAAGAAAACAACCAGCACTAAATTACAAGGAAGACAACAAAATTCTAAAGCACGGGACCTGCTTCCAGCTCATTCACAAAAAGAGGGACAGAAAGCCATCAATTTACTTTAGCTTCTATCTTTGAGACCATCTATCTCTACTTTTATGTAACATATAGTTAGGCTTCCTAGATTATATCTCTCTTTGTTAAAGAGATATTTGATTGTAAACATTTTGTATAAGTACTTCCTCATTCAAAGAACTAGGGGTGGATTTTTAGACATTTCTATAGACTTATTAATTTGGAAAAAAAAGTTGTTGAACAATTTTTGTATGGCTTGCTGGATGAAGAAATAAAGCAAAGGACTTTTTGCAGGATTCGTGTGTCAAGCACTAGACAAATAAGTATTCTATATCTCATGTGTTATTGCTTTCTAGTTTAGTATATCAATTGTGTTTCATATCTGAATATTAAAACGAAAAAGTATATTTCAGAAAGTGTTTAAGTGCAATATGTCTTTAAAATCATTTTTATTCTAAATGTTTTCTTCTAAGCTATTATAAGCAAGGAATTCTTAATTACTTATGCTTCTTAGTTTATCATAGTGATCACTTAATAAGAAATTCTTAATTGCTTTTTATTAATGATCACCCAATTTCCCTCTTCTTAAAACATGTTGAATGATTATTAATTTCCCTTTTTCCCTTTTAAGTCTATTACATCCTTTCAAGTTACCATTTGTCCTTTGTTTAGCTATCTTGCCTTGTGAAGGCTTCTTTTGTTGAAAAACCTGATCCAGTTAAACCATCTTCATTTGACTCCATAGCCCAATCGCCTGAGATACTCTACTCTATCCATCTGCTCTTAAATTCCACCAACAAACAAAATCAAAACTCCCAAGCTTTCATAACTAGCCTAACATCCCATAAAACAAAGCTAAATCTTAAAGAGAAAGCCCTCTTTGAGTACAGATTGGCTAGATTTTGTACTTAAAATGTTGATTTGTGGTTATCTTGAACCCCTTTCTTTTTTCTTACAACTTCCAGGAAAATCTGAGTGATAACATAGTGGCGACTTCACTGGGGAGACCAAATCCTCAGTCATAACAAATCTTTAAGAAAGTTTAAATTTTAAATCTAAAGCATCTTAAAAAAATCATAGAAGTTGTTTGTTGATATCAGTTAAGAAAAATAAAAAAA
>APFE030392797.1:30824-80773 GCA_000404065.3 Pinus taeda | reverse complement strand
AGCATCAGTAAGGAAGGGGCAATACTTGGCAAACTTGAAGAAAGACGGAAGCAGGAAGAAATCCTTTGGCGACAAAAAATCAAGAATAAAATGGTTAAGGGAAGGGGAAAGAAACACTAAATTCTTTCATCAAGCTATGATCAAACATAGACAGAGAAACAGGATTCTTTCTATCAAAGATAAGAATGGGAATAGAGTGGTTGAGCAAGCTGAAATTGGACAAGTCCTTATGGATCACCATAAGGAAATATTAAGTGAACCCCAAGCTGATAAAATGCATGCAATCAATCCAGGAAATTTGCTCTGCCATTCCTCGATTAGTCACTGAAGACCAAAATAAGGCGTTGATGAGAGCTGCCACTTTAGAGGAGATAGAGGAAACTGTGAAAGCAATGAAGAAAGGTACTGCTCCTGGCCCGGATGGCTTCACAGTTGACTTCTTCCAGGCTGGTTGGCACTTCCTGGGGAAAGAGATTTTGGAGCTGGTAGAAGAATCTAGGATGAACTAGAAGGTATGGCCTGCCATTAACTCCACTTTCTATGCTTTAATCCCTAAAGGTGATAATCTGGAAGATGCCAGTGGTTTCAGACCCATAGCGTTGTGTAATGTTATTTATAAGATTATAACATCTATGATGGCCAGGAGATTAAAACCCCTTCTGGATAAGTTAATTTCTGCTGAACAAACAGGTTTCGTTGAAGGAAGGCAGATCCTTGATGGCCTGGTTGTAACTCAAGAAGTTATTCACTCCTTAAAAGTCAAAAAACAAAAGGGTATGATGATTAAATTAGACTTGTCGAAGGCGTATGATAGATTAAGTTGGAACTATTTGGGAAAAGTCTTGGAAAGTTTTGGTTTTAGTAGGAGGTGGATTGACTGGATTCACAGTTTGATCTCTTCCCCAATTTTTTCTATTCTTGTGAACGGGACTCCCTCGAAAAAATTTACTGCTTCTAGAGGTATTCGTTAGGGAGATCCATTATCTCCATTTCTGTTCATTCTAGCTGCTGAAGGACTGGGTCGCTTCATCAAGAAAGAAAGAGAAGCAAACAGAATAAAAGGTCTTAAGCTCTGGGGAAATAATCTGCCTTTAACTCATCAGCAATTTGTTGATGATATCATGCTGTTTGGGGAACCAACAGTCAAAGAGGTAAAACACCTCAGAAGAATCTTGGATCTATTTGCGGAGGCTTCAGGTCTGGAAATCAACAGGGACAAATCCTGTTTCTTCATATTTAACAAAGTGGATCAGGTCAAAGCCCACCTTATAAGACTTTTGGGCTTCAGGAGGGGTGAACTGCCTACTAAATACTTGGGCAACATCTTGCACTTTACCTCCAAAAATATGAAAAATTGGCAAGGAGTTATAGATAAGCTAAGCAACAAGGTGGCAAATTGGGCCTTCAGAACTTTAAACATAGCTGGCCGAATAGTTCTGGCAAAATCTGTCCTTGAGGCTATTCCTGTCTACCCTTTATCAATAATGGCAGCCCCCCTAGGTATTTTCACAAGGATAAGAGATCTCATTAGGAATTTTATATGGAGAGGGGCTGATCAGAAGAAAAAATGGGCCTTAGCCTCCTGGAGCCAGTTAACTGAAAGAAAGGAGAAAGGAGGACTGAGGTTGAGGGACCTTGAGATTCTCAATAAGGTTCTGGGAGCGAAACTTTGGTGGAGATGGCTCAGGGGGGGAAATGATCTGTGGAAAATCATATGGAAAGAAAAGTATAATATGCCTGAAATAGCAGTGGAAATCTTAAGGCGGAGAGAAACTCCCAAAGGGTCTTCTATCTGGGACCTAGCTCGTCTAAACAGGGATTTGGTTGAAAAGCATACCTTCTGGGAGATCCGAGGTGGTGAAGAAGCTAACTTCTGGGAAGATAAATGGCATCAGAAGGAAAGACTGAGCAGCATACAGGGACTCCACCAGATCCGTGACAGAATAGGAGGAGATAGACCTCATGTCAGGGACTATTGGAAAGCTAATAACCCAGAAGAAAGTTGGAGAATATGGGTTGATCTGACGGAGTGGGACAGAGAGTTTAGTCCGGACCAAAAAGAAGCCTACAGGAAGGAGGTTGAGTCAAGAAAGATTAAAGCTCGCAATGGTAGGGATATTCTCCGGTGGGGGAATTCAATGAAAGGCTCGTTCACTACTAAGGAGGCCTACTTCCTAACCTCCGCGCAAACTGGAAACGAAGAGAACCCCGACTGGAAAATTGTATGGGAAAGGAATTGGTGGCCGAAAGTCTCCATATTTATCTGGCTGGCATCAAAAAACAAAATCCTAACCTGGGATCGAATTCAAAAGGTTTTATTGGCCCATCGAGACGCTGTCTGTGTAATTCAGAGGGGGAAACCAGAAATCATCTGCTGATAAACTGTCCCTTTGCCAAGACCCTGTGGATAAATACCAAACGAACTTTTGGTAAACCTGAAAATGCCCCTAGTGAATTCAATGAAGTGGTTTTTCAATGGAATAAGGAAATATTTCAATGCAAAGTGGTCAGAAGAGCTTGGGACCTCATCTCCGGATTTGTACTCTGGATGATTTGGAAGGAGAGAAATTGCAGGATATTCCAGAACTCAGTAAAGGAACCAGAAGTCATTTGGGGAAAAGCAATCAAGCTACTGCGGGAAACAATCTTGGTCGATAAATGGGTAGGGGAGGATTGGAAAGCCAACCAGGTGGAGGAAGAAATCCTGAACAAACTAAATTTAAAATTCGAAATGGTTTTTCATAAACAGAATCCCAACCATGAGATGCGGACCCAAAGCCCTGATAAATTATGCTATCCCAAAGATAATTTCATCAAATTGAATTTTGATGGGGCCTCTAAGGGGAACCCAGGCGATGCGGGCTTTGGAGGCATTTTTCGGGACAACAACAATCAGGTAAGATGGATTTTTGCAGATTGGGGGGGGGGGGGGGGAATGACAAATAATGAGGCAGAGTTCTGGGCTCTGCATCAAGGCTTGAGAATCGCAGTAAGAAATGGCTACTCCAATCTAGAAATCACAGGGGACTCCCAGATCATGGTGGAAATGCTGAAGAAGCTCAGCAATGGACGGAATTGGGAAAAAGTCACGAATAGCTGGCGAACAGCCGGAATTGTTCAGGAAATTGCCGATCTTCTGCAACAAATTGAGTATAAGGTAATAAATCATGTGAGGCGGAAAGGGAACCAGGCGGCTGATTTCTTGGCTAACTGGGGATGCAGAGGCTGTGGCAGCTCGGTGGATGTTCAATGGAGAGCGGTGTGCGGGCACAAGGAATGGATGGACCTGGCAACCATAATCAAGGCCGATCATGACCAAGCCACAGGTAGAAAGGTGGAGAGCGATGAGCTGGATCACCAGGGGGACGTGGAGCATCCAGACCACGCAGGCTCATTATGATTAGGATCCCCATGCGAATTGTAATACTCGTGTGAAGCATTGGGGACGGACAGAATTTGGGACAGGCAGTTAGGGAATGTCAGAAAGGACCGGGAGAAGGGATCGGTGATCGCCATGCGAGATCACATCGAAAAGGTACGAAATCTGAGGGGAAAAATCTGCCTCATATAAACCCAATCATAGATTCGAACTGGCGCAGAAATAGTGAGTACATGTCAGGGACTTCAGACCGGAATAAATCTAATAGGATGGTTGATAGGAAATGCCATGATCGGAGGAACAGATGGCAGGATTCGGACAGCCAGATTAATAGCAGGAGCGGGTTCCGGGAATTTATAAAAGCCTACATGCAAAGCACCCGACATCAGAAGACTTCAGTTAGCATTTGCAGCGCGAGAGGAATCACATGGCGCCTGAGAGCCTCCCGCATTAATCATAGTTGGCCTTCTGTGAGCGGATCTATGGAAACTAGAAAGAGGGCTCGGTTAGCGGAGGAAATGGAAGCTGCGCGAACCAGGGAACTAGACCAGAAAGGAAAAGGGGTAGTGAAGGAAGAGGACATGGAGGAAGTTTTTGAAATTCCTGATACTTCAAACGAGGATGGAAGCCGCGACCAGAGTATGAATGCAGAGGAATGGGAGCAGTACGCCATGGGTGTTAGCTAGCGGAGCCGGTGTGGCAGACGGGTACCACAGCGCGGGCATCGGAGGAGGATTCTTCTGGGTGTCCACGAGGCTGCCCCAATTCGTGGTTAGAATAGCGAGGCCAACAAAGCTCGGGACGGTAAGGGAGAAGAACCGGAGCAGAGCAGACGTCCTGGCAGGAGGGCCAGACAAACTTTCGAGCATAAAATACAGCGTGCAGAGAGAGCATACGTTCAAAATACCAATCCCAAAGTCAGGCGAATCATCCAAAATATGGAAGAAGAAGCAATACAAGATCAATCTGATTCGGAAATGGAGGATTGGGAGCTGCTGGTGCATGACCCCGGTAATACGAGAGGTAGAATGTCTCTTTTCAAGCAGTCCTTACACATTTACTGGGTGATGAAACGGTTTCTTGCCAAGTCCTTGGAGCAGGTGGCTTCTGAAATGGCTGAGTTGGCTCAGGGTGTTCCTAACTTGAGACGTGAGCTCCGCATCCTGCAAATCTCCATGGAGATGCAAGGGAAGCAGTTAGATGAGATTCAACAATTTCTCAAGGACAGCCAGCAGAAGAGCAACAAGGAGGACTCTCCAATCCTTGCAAATGCAGTTGAGTAGTTTTAGTTCTTGTCTTCCTTTTGATGAATCTACGGTATATAGATAATCTAGACAGCTTCCCTCATTTTGTAATAGACAATTGCTATATGCATATCAGCAGAATTAGACCAGGGAAGGACTATAATGTTTATTTAGCTTGGAAAAATAGAATGTGGTATTTCTTTTTTTAGTTTGCTGTTAAAAACTTTAGGTGGACACCCTACTCGGTTTCCCTTGGTGGGCGGGTAGTTGGTTCCACCAATACTGTTGTAATTTTTTGATGTGATAATAGAAAATGCGAGTACCACCTTTGCCTACAAAAAAAAAAAATCAACAAAGTATTAAGAACAATGTTACCACATAAATTTGAAAGAGGAACACTACAATCTGCAACCCCAAATTCTTTGCGTTTTATTGACCAAAAAAAAAGTTACAGGAGCTTTCTTAAAGCAAGTACATGATTGAAAAATCGGACCCAAATAATGGAGAGATGCCTCTCATTTATAAAAAAACTTTCCAATGGCTTGTTGGCTTGATCCCCGTTAAAGCAATCTCAATCATTGATGAATATCAAATGATCTTTTAATCATCACCGTTGAAATAAATTTACTTTTTGAGGAAATTCAAATTTCACTTTTAATTTCTTTTTAATTAACTCAAGAATGACTATTTTGAGTTAATTGCCACAAAATGTTGACTTTGACTTAACTACTATGGTCCAAGGGTCCAAAATATCTTTAAATTTTCAATATTCCCTTGGCGGCGAACTTCCAAAAATAAAAAATTTTAAAAGCCACAAATTTTAAATGTTGGAGAATTTAATTTTTCCTAGGACCTAAATTAATTAAGTTTCTAGCTTTAGCAATTTAATTTATTTTAGGGAGAAAATTTAATTAATTTACTCATGAGGGGATTATTAATTTTTACAACCCTCCAATACTTTAGCATTAAAGCTAAAATATTATTTACATGCAATACTACATTTCTAACCCATGAAGGGGGAACACCCATTCGTTATAGACCCTCAATAACTACCCACCTCTATGACACAAAATATGATATAGTAGACTAAGTGAGTTGCAATAAAATAATCTAACTAAATAGTTAGAATTATTCCCAAATCACTTTTACAAAGACTCCATAAATAACACTAGGACTCATTTAAAATACTTATGACAAAATCCACCCTAGCTTTGGGGTGAGGCTGGAGGGAAAAACTTTACCAATTATCTGTGTTTAGAAACACGCATGAATTAGTGAGACTAAAAACCTCCTAGGATAGAAATAATCACCAGAAAAATAAATTTACCTAGGTTGTTACATGCATTTGTCTTACTAGGATCATTTGCATAAAAAAATGTAGAATAGATTTACAAAACTACAGTGTACATATAGCTTATAATGATGAATCTGTGGATCATTTGAGTGCTTAGACATGATGGAAATCCATGCGCTAAAAAATGTACAACTATGGGGTAGTTGACATGGAGTGGTTAACATTTGGCTCTACTTGGGGACATGTTTCTTCATCGAAGGAATGTGAGAGTATGGAATATGAACACAAAGAAAACACAAAATGACATAAGTAACATCCAAACAAACATAATTCAAAAATCTTCATATAACATTAAGTACATGAAAATAGAAGCTCTTCTATTATTAACAATTCTACTAATCATGAAAAGTAAATCTAATCCTAAAACATAAATGAAAAGCTGAAATGACAAGGTGTAGGGTTAGAAATACAATACAAAGGATGTCTCGTGACATTAGTTGTGTTTAATATAGTGCATACTGAGCATTTGCCTACTTTTTGGCAAATCTGTGGGTTGTTTTTTTGATGTACCATGCCCAATCCTGCATATCGTAGGACTTTGTCTTATCCGAAAATCAAGCTACTCTCGACCATCAGATGCATCAAATCATTTCCTTCTGCTTTTTTTCTTTTTTCTCTTCTTCTGGGTGGGATGTGATGTCAATAATCAGACCATTATAGATTTTCTATCCTGATTTTGAAGATGTTTGGATGAAAGATCTGAAGAATCTGATTTATGCCCAATCTTATTATGAATATACTATGTTAATGGTGATACATAAGCTCGATTTTCCTTAGCCAAAGTTGACTTGTATTTAATGGGAAAAATAACCTCCTTGCGATGAGATGGGAAATTATTTGGTGGATCGAGAGATCTATGACTCGTGACAAATCCTTTGTGCTTTGGTCTAACCTGAAGTCTTAGAACTTGTGCATTTTTCATCATTTTCAACTTATCCTGAAGAGTGGTCTTTTCAATTTTGATGACGTCAATCTAGTTAGAGTGTTCAATCTTCATAGCATTTATTTTCTTGGCATGTATTCCCTCCATGGTCAATAATTTATTCTGAAGACATATCTGACTAAATCCCATGTAATTTATTAATTGCACTTGCTTTTCCTCCATGGCTAACAATCTGTTCTGAAGAGAAATCAGATTAGATTCCATGTCCTTTATCATTATGTTATGATTTACTTGAATGGTACTCATTTTTTTCTCATGATGATTCTGCACGTCAGCCCTCATAGTCTCCATCTTCTAAGCACACTTTTATACTATGGTGGCTATGTGATTGAAGTGATTATTTTTCATGATTTCTATCCCCTCATCATGTTTTTCTAATTTGGTGTAAAAAATTCTCAAATCTTTGGCGTAATCATCTATTAGTTTTTCTTGATTAAGTTTTGTGTTCTTTACCCGCTGTGTTAGTTCTTTAATAAGGTACTTATCATTTTCCCTTTCATTGTCAATACTGATTTGACAACTTGTTTATGCTTTTCCGTTATCATGGATTTGTGTTGCAATGATACAATTGGATTCATCATGAGAACATTCACAATGGCTACAATATGGCATAATTTGATATGGAGAATTGTCTTAAAATCTTTCGTTGATAGTTAGGTTCTTTATAATATCACTTTCATCCTTTTGCATAGTACTAGGGGCACAAGGAAAGACACCTTGATTTCCATATATTTCTTTAAAAGCATTGATGATGTATTGTAAAGAAGATAAAGAATCTTCAGGAAAATTATGAAACTAATCCAAAGCAACGCCTTCTAAAGAAAAGGAAAATAGATGCATCTTGTCATCTTCATGATTATATTATGAAGGAATACAATATCTAGTTATTATATGAGTAACCCTAGAGAGATGCTTTCTAGCAGTGGCTAAATCACCACTTGAGAACAAAGGAAATTTATGAATGGCCTCTTATGGCATATCATGAAGAAAGTTAGTAAAATGACACGGGTCAAATAAGTCATCCATGATGACTTTCTTAAAGGGACAAGGATAGACCAAATGGATGCTAGAGAGAAACCCCTGCCAAAGAAAATCAAAAGATCCCCAAGAAGTGAGCTTCTAGCATAAATTCTTGTAAGAAATGAAAGAAGTGGAGTCACCACTTCAACATGAATCTAGCTCTAAAATCCAAAAAGCAAAAACCGAAAGGTTAGTAAGGGAGAAGCAAAAGGATATCTGGGAATGTTTCTTGTATGAGAAATAATGGATGAATAAGTGGATTCACCACCCAAACATTAAACCAATTGAAATTTTGAGGTGCTAAAAGTACATATGAGAGGATTAATGAGATGATGAAAGATAAGGTGATGAAAAGATGAATAATATAATGGCGGTAGAAAATGTGGTGTTGATGGGATAAGAAATGATTAAAATACTAAAAATATGAAGATGAACATTGTAAAGCCAAGGTCCAGTAAATTGGTCCCTAGTAACGGCACTAAAAAATGTTTTCGTACAAAATGTCTAGGTACTATGAAAATGACTCAGATTGGGGGTTGTCACACTGATTGCCAATCACTCCATTTGAGTTGTCTCCCAATATCAGACTAAGGGGGGTAGAGCCTATGCAAATGGAAAATTTAAAGTTTAGTTGGGAACCAACCAACTTGGGAAACACAACTAAGCAACCAATACTTGTTTTATATTGTGCAAGATTTTAAGGATTCAAAATGATTTGAAGAAAGTGATATCAGTGCCTTGTGGAGTCAAATATCTTGCGAAGAAAATAGGGTTCAAGTAAAGGATGGGAAACTATTTCTGAGAAAACTCGATTGTATCGTATGCAAATGCAAAACTTAAAACTATGTGAAATGCAGGGACTTATGTAATTTTAGTTAAATGAGGGCCTAAAATTATTTCTGAAATATGTCTTAAATGTTACTTAACTTAAGGCTTAGAAATGTGGTGATTTAAATGTGAAAGCATATACTTATACCAGCATTGCAAAATGTAAAATTTGTACAAATAATTACTGAAATGCACAATGGACTAAAATGTAAAATGTTAGAATAAAACACTTTTAAAATAAAAAATTCATTTGTACGAAATACTCAATCAAGATCATTAAATGCATAAGTAAAACTAGATTAGTCCTATTTGCATAAACATGTAAAAACAAATGAACTTCAGAAATTAAACTAAATGTTTTAAACTCATATCAAATTAATGAAATATTAGTTTAGCAATATGCTCTTACATCAAATGTTAAAACCAACAATATATTCTAAAATAACAATCTTGTAACTATACAATATTTAGAAATTTCTATGTATAACATCAGAAATTTTTAAATGACAAATGGATAACTACAATTCAGAAAATTTATGAGTTTAATTCCTTCTGATCTATTGCTGTATTTGATATAAAAAATCAGAAATAAACTACTAAAAAACAATTGCATAATTTTTTAGAAATTTGTTTGCAAAATTTACTGAAGCTAACTTCTATTTCTGCAATTATAAATAAGTAAAAATGTAAATTAAATTTTCATCTAAATCCATAAAATTTCTGAGTTTAATTCTTTCTTATCTAATGATGTATTTGATCTAAAAATTCATAAATAAATTACCAAATAATAGTTAAACAATTTTCAGAAATTTGTTTGCGAAAGTTACTGAAGCTAACTTCTATTTCTGCAATTATACAACATTAAAAATGTAAATTAAATACGCTACTAAACTATAGCTAATTGCAAATCTATGCCAATATTAACCTTGTTTTAAAAATGTAATGAATAAAGGTTAGAGGGTGTGCACTAGTCAACCTTTAGGGGCTTAAACCACTTGGAGGAATGTTGCGCAAATCACTAGAGATCCTCCAATTCCAAATGCTAAGCTTCAATTTTTTTTGGGGAAAAAATTGTATTTAAAATTTTGTTAAAAAAAATTAAAAAATTAAAGGGATTAAAAAAAAAATTTAGGAACAATTTTTTGGGTGAGGAGGGAAGGCTTGAGGGTGGAAGCTGTAAGGATAGAAGGATAAGGAGGAGGGTCTTCCATGAAGGAGGGAGGCCGAAAATGAGAGGAGGGCCTCAGGGCCCTAAATTTTTTTTTGCCCACAATCCTTTCGAAATTTCTCCTCAACCTGCAAATAAAATGGAGATGCCCTCCTAGGCTTGAATCTCTCTTCGGAATCCACAAAAATCACCTGCAACCTTCAGAAGTTGTTCCTGAAAAAACAAAAGATAAAAACAAAAAATATGTATATGAAAAAATATGAAATTGTTGACCTAGGTTGGCATTGATATCAATATGGAAATATTCTAGATACTAGATGATCCATGAAGGGGAAGCAGAGCAGATGCACGAATTGACAGGAGCAAGGCCATTCGGATAGCCAAGCCATAAGCAAGAGTCTATTAACAGAGGAGTTAACAAAGGAGGCATATCAAAGCTATTGCAGAATATTAGAGCAAGAGAGGCATATTGGAAAAGGCAAAAACCATCAAGGTATGAAGATATCAGAGTAGGTCATTGAAAGACATTGCAAAGCCAAAGGAAGACACTGGAGCAAGAGGAGCCACATTAGAGGAGCATCGCATGTAATACATGCCCAAGAAGAACCAAGAGGAAGAAGTCATCAAAAGATCTATCGGAGCTATTGGAGGAAGAAGAGAGAAAAACAGAGCTATTAGAGAACATATCAGGTGAGTAATACATGCCAAAGAGCCATATCAGGAGTAATATATGCCATTGATGCCAAAGAGCGGAATACATACATACATACATACATACATACATACATACATACATACATACATACATACATACATATATATATATATATATATATATATGGGTGATATTGTAATCCGTGGGTTCTATTATGAGCCACTACCTAAAACCCTCGATTGCGATATATGTTGCGGACCCGATGTAGGTATAGATGTAGGTGTAATGTTTTTGAAGTGTGCCCTTTAGCATTTTAGCTAGTTGTTTTTCATATATTCCTATGTATTTAAATATTTGTATTGCGCAGGGTTTGAATGCCAAAATGCATATAAAACGCTCCCGATAGTTCAGGAGGCCTGAACAATGCCGATTGCGATTGCGATGGTGACATGGTAGGTGGGGACTTCTCATTGGTACAGTCTCTCCATTAACAATAGTCCTATGTATGAACGTTATTAAAGGAAAAAAGGGCTCTCTCTGATATTGGTTTATAAGTATCATTTACTTTGTAATACGGTCCGCTCTTCTGTACTAATGTGTCTGTGAAGTAGTGGCTAATCCAAATAGGTAGAGGAAACTACAGTGACCAAGGAGGGAAGCCAAAGGATCAAGCGAGGCAGAGGAAACTACATCGACTGAGGAGGAAGCCAAAGAGTCAATGGAAAGAGGAAACTGACGGTCAGAGGCATCAAGAAGATACAAAAACAGAGAACAAGAAAAGTTGATTATTGTTGAAAAAGCCAGAGGAAACAGAGGTAACTGTAGGGTCTAGTAGAACAGAAAAGGGCTGAAGGACCAATAGGATAGGAGGTATTTGAGGGGTGAGATTCTATTCTAATCGTGTTACCCTGTGAAAGAATTAATCAGGTACACAATGTAGTCTGTAGAACGATTCTGGGATGTAACAAATAAAGTTTTATCTAACATTGTTTGAAGGGAGAAGTAGTCAACAGAGAAGTAGTCATGCTGAAGCATTTATTGTGACAATAAGAATAGATGCTTGAACAGAAAGTTGGTTCTTATGCAGAGCTTAGTGCAGCTAATAGTAGACTCACTAAAGCTGTGTGGAGACATTATCAGAGATCATGAAGGCTATTGGAGACTCTGTGTGGACAATATGAAGAGTTGTAAAGGCTCCTTCATAAGAAGACTAGTTGTCATTGATGTTGTAGCATGGAGACTACAGTGAAGGTGTAAATAGACAGAACTCAATAAATAAGAGTTCTGAGAGTAGAACGTTACTATCAAACATGCCTTGACAAGATTGGGTTGGAACCCTTGGGGTTGGTGCCTCAGAAATAAGAAGGATTGGAGTCCTTGGGGTTGATGCCTCAGAAGTAAGAAGGATTGGAGTCCTTCAGATTGGTGCCTCAGAAGTGAGAAGGATTGGTGTCCTTGGGACTAGTGTCTCAGGAACTAGAAGGATTGAAGTCCTTGGGAGTTGGTGCTCCCAAGTCCAAAATTGTTTCCTTGGCGAAATAGAGTTGGAGCTCTGGAGGTTGGAGCCTAACAAAAGTCCAAGCTGGTGCTTGGCAATTGATTGCAACCATTTATATATTGTATCTATTTTATTGCAAAGATTATATCAATAAAAGAATCGATACTTGTTGCTTATCTTGTGTTCTGAATATAAATGTTTTAACTGGTAAAATAATAGTTGTAAAAGAAATACTAATTCACCCCCCTAGTATTTCCAACAATCATTATCAGAGCCAGTACCTTCATTCAAAGCCTAACAACTTGAAGGTTGATCTTTAAAACACAAATGGCGAAGTCAAGGAAGAAAATCTCCAATCCTCCTAAGGATATGCCTCCCTCTACTATTGAAATAGAAGACAATCAATTTGAGGAGGCTCCATGGTTCAATGGGAACTTTAATATATGGGAAGCAAGAATGAGGAATTTCTTACAGACTCAAGGCATTGAAATTTGGAAATCAGTGATTGTTGATAGCAAGATGGATGAAGAATCCAAGGAGTACAATGCAAAAGAAATGAAGGCAATCTTGAATGGGCTACCTAATTCTATAAAGAACAATCTAGGAAAATATTTATCAGCGAAGGGTATATGGGACAAACTTCATGACCTTCAATCAAAAGGAGAATTGACCATGACCATTAGTTAAGAAGATGATGGAAATCAAGAAGGAAATCTAGAACCCATCATAGAAGCTAAAAATGAGAATGATGACATCAAGGCTAAAGTAGACCTAGAAGATGAAGAGAATGAAAAAGATTTTGTAGAAGATCTCCTCGCTCAAATTATGGTTGCCATGGAAGAGATTGACAATTTGAAAAAAGAAAATGAGGAACTTAAGAAGATAGCACTATCTAATGACTAAGATCAAACAAGGGAGAAATTTGACCTTGTCAAGATTCAAGTACAAGAAAGGGATGAAGAGCTTGCCAAGCTTAAGAAGGAATTTCATCAAAGCAAAAGAAAGCATCATGAAGTGTTGAAAAGTGTGCAACAAGAAATGCTAAATTTAGAATGTGCTAAAAATATACCTACTAAAATATCATGTCTAAAAATAGGAGTTTGGCCAGTGAGGTCATTGGCGACATTGGGTGAGAGGTGAAACTGCTAAAAATAGAAAGTTCTAAAATTAGCATTTCTGGGTCCCTTCCTATTTATAGCAGTCCCTAGTCTATCTATATGAAGTAAAATTAATTTTGGTCTTAACAGCAGTTGGAAATATTAATTAATTAATTCAGTTGAGTTAATTAGTTAAGGAAATTAAACTTGAAGTCTTTGTGAGATCATGCAATTATTTTCTCTCTTGATTTAGGAATTTATCCCTTGATTAAATGAGATAAGGTTCAATTTTATAATAAGAGGATTAGTTGACTTAGTTTTACTTAGTCAAGTGCAGTTAAATTAATTTAACAAGTTGTTAAATTAATGAAATATAGTTTGTTAATGCTTTCATGCATGTGACAACTATTATTTTAGATAACTGAGGAATCGCTCATGGATAACTATTGCATGTCAGTTCTGTCAGAGACCCAGTGGAGATCAGAGAAGGGACAATGTACTATCATTTAGATGAATATTTTTTCTATAAAGGAAGCTCATCCATGATGAGGATTTATCTCCTTCAAGTTTGTGTAGTTATATTAGAGGTTAGTGAGTGTGTGAAGAGGCCAATTCACACAGGTGGCAGCACTGGACTCCAAGGAAACTACATAAGGAAATAGGAGGGTTGGAGGACAGAGGAGAAGGTTTGTGAGAAGCCTTTTATTGTCTATGAGCAGCAGAGAGATTGTACTAAGAGCTGGATAGCTTCTGAGCTAAGGCTTTGTGTAATCCAGACTATATTTCCACTTGTATGATAATACAGAGATGGGGTTTTAGGCAAGTGATTTCCCCATGTAAATTCTTCTGCATTATGTGTGATTGATTCCTTTTTATCAGTTATATGTGTTCTTATTGATGTTGCTCATGGTTGATTAAGCTTCCGCTAATTTTTTTGTAGAAGTAGATCGAGTGTTTTACTTTAGTACATTGCATTACCAGGTTGATCTACAGGTGGGAAATTTCTACACGATATCAGAGCTAGTTGATTTATAGAAAAAGTTCTACATGGTATCAAAGCTAGCTAATTTGAAGGAAAAATTCTACAAAATTATACATGGTATTAGAGCACAGGTGATCAAGAAAGAACAATATACAAGAAGAGGAGATTTCAAAGTTTTGAGTTTTGGGCTGAGAGTTTGCAAAGAAGATCTGAAAATTTTTGTACAAAATTTTTAGAAACAAATAGCAGATTTGGATTCCATTCGGAAAAATACCCCCAAAAAAAAAAAAATCGGCTTAATTGGAGTTCAGATGAGGGAGATATCATTGATTTAAAATCAACTCTTTTTCTAGAAAATTTCGTGACGGTGGGAAAGTGGAAATAGATTGGTGTGCTAGCCAAGAACCTGTATGCACTTAAGGTACAGGATGCATGCAAATCCTTGAGGAGCAAGGAAAAGGTTAGATAGGAAAAGGTTAGATACTTGGTGGTTGAGAGGGAGAGCAAATTAACTCTCAACATGCAGAGTCAGAAGAAGTCTCAAACAATTGTGGAGGAGCCACGATTGGTGCAACAACTTTAGGAGGTTGTGTTGGAAATAATACTGAGAGGGGGGGGTGAATCAGTGTTATCACATTAATAAAACTTTTTCATTTCCAAACTCTGATTCATATATGCTACTTCCACAACTTCTTATGATTAAGTTAATTGATCTTCAATGAGTGCATTAGAACATTATCAACCATATTATCAGTTAACAGATGCAGTAACATAGAATAGATCATCACACATAAGGCACACACATGAACACCATGATATAAGGTGGAAACCCAATGCGGGAGAAACCACCTGCTGCAAGTCATCTCAATCTTCTTCTTAATAAGAAAATCCTTTTACAATATTTGTACTGGTGCAGTCTTATACCAGTACGGGAGCTACAACCCCCTTTGCTCTTGTACTAGCCGATCCATTTACTAGTACGCAGGCTGCTACCTGCTACAATGCTCCAAGGATTCCCCTTTGCTTTGTACTAGCTTAAGTACTAGTACGTAGGCGCCGGCCTACAATCTTCTCTCCTCTAGGTACCACGTTTCATCAATTTTCATACTGGATACACTGAAGCACAACAAATAATCTAAAATGCCACATTTCATCCAATTTTCATACTGGACCCAATAACCAAAATGATCATCAAGTACCAGTAAGTCACCCAGATAACCATATCCACAATAACAGTAAACTAAACCCAGAACACCTTATCAACAAAAAAATCAGTCAACAAAAGATCTTAAGACAGATATGCAATTTCCTTTTCTTTGGCCTGCATCGCTACGCACTTCACCTTCTGTGGCGCCACGCACCTCCGCAGCTGTGCCTTCTGTGGCGCCTCTGTGGCGTCTCTGAACTGCACCTTCTGTGGCACCTCTGTGGCATTTCCTGTGGCGCCTCCACACTGTGCCTTCTGTGGCGCCTTTGTGGCGTCTCTGCGCTGCGCCTTCTGTGGCGCCTCTGTGGTGTCTCCACACTGCGCCTTTTGTGGCGCCTCTGTGGTGTCTCCGCACAACACCTTCTGTGGCGCCTCTGTGGTGTCTCCTGTGGTGCCTCCGCACTGCACCTTCTATGGCGCCTCTGTGGCGTCTCCGCACTACGCCTTCTGTGGCGCCTCTGTGGCGTCTCCGCACTGCGCCTTCTGTGGCGCCTCTGTGGCGTCTCCGCACTGCGCCTTCTGTGGCACCTTCGCACTGTGCCTTCTATGGCGCCTCTGTGGTGTCTCCACACTGCGCCTTCTATGGCACCTTCGCACTGCGCCTTTTGTGGTGCCTCTGCACTGCGCCTTCTGTGGCGCCTCCGCACTTCTGCAGCTGCAGCGCTCGAGATATTACCCTTCACAGATTCGCTTTCCACTTCACTTTGATATAGATCGAGCTTATGAAACAATAACCCAATATTTCAGATCTTAAGATATTCAACCCAAAAGCATACCCAAGCCAAATGATCTCCTTTGCTTTATATAGGCAAGCTCTTCCTCAAATCATGGACCAATACCACGGGCCAAAACCATAGGATCAAAAACTTGTGGGACTAATACCATGAACCAACCATGAAAGTGCGTGAACTTTTCTCCACATGAAATAAACTTTTCTCTGCATAAAATTCGTGAACTTTTCTCTACATGAAATAAACTTTTCTTTGCATAAAATTCCGTGAACTTTTCTCTACATGAAGTAAACTTTTCTCTGCATAAAATTTCGTGAACTTGAAAATAACTTTGCTGCACTATAATTTATCATCTGAGTGATTTTCCATCAAGGAAAACACTTGTCTCATAATGCCAATAGGTTGTGGAGCAGCCACAATAGGGGAATCTGAGAGGAGATCAAGTAGAAACATCTACTCATGTAGAGACCTCCAGTAGGGGGAAACTTCAAGCCAGGTGGGCTCAGGGATCACATGTAGCCATACCTCTAGGTAGGAGGTGGGGTGATGTGGATTGATTGTCCCAAGGAGGAGGGGCAGGATCCTTGAGGTACCCAACCTCTTAGATGAGACCTTGTCATGGGAGCCTTAATGGGGAGTAGTAGGAACTAATTGATTGGGTAGAGATCAATGCGGATGGAGCGACAGAGAGAGCGACAATGTAGGGAATCCTAGGACAACGCATAGCTAGCAGGTTGCAACAATGTGAGAGGCACAAGTGTTTTGCACAGTGCTAGGTGGCATAGAGAGGTCTGCAATGGTCAAGATGCATGAAGATATTGAAGTAGTGCAGATGTCAGAGAGGGAGGACTTATCAGCAGCAGGAAGAGCTTTAGCATTAGAGTATGTTCCTAGCCCAACAGAGTGGTCAGTTGGGAGTGTTTTTCTTCCAAGTTTTGTTGGAGCAAGTGGACCGTGTAGATGTGTTGCATGTAGAACATTCCAGAGTTATAGGATTGGGTTCAAGAGGAAGCCTTTCTTGTTGAGAAGGCGTGCTGAAAAGTGTGCAACAAGAAATGATAAATTTAGAATGTGCTAAAAATAGAGCTGCTAAAAATAGCATGTCTAAAAATAGTTGTTTGGCCAGTGAGGTCATTGGCCAAATTGGGTGAGAGGTGAAACTGTTAAAAATAGAAAGTTCTAAAAATAGCATTTCTGGGTCCCTTCCTATTTATAAGATTCCTTAGTCTATCCATAGGAAGTAAAATTAATTTTGGTCTTAACAACAGTTGGAAATATTAATTAATTAATTCAGTTGATTTAATTAGTTAAGGAAATTAAACTTGAAGTCTTTGTGAGATCATGCAATTATTTTCTCCCTTGATTTAGGAATTTATCCCTTGATTAAAGGAGAAAAGGTTCAGTTTTATAATGAGAGGATTAGTTGACTTAGTTTTACTTAGTTAAGTCCAGTTAGATTAATTTAACAAGTTTTTAAATTAATGAGATATAGTTTGTTAATGCTTGCATACATGTGACAACTATTATTTTAGATAACTGAGGATTCACTCATGGATAACTGTTGTATGTCAGTTCTGTCAGAGACCTAGTTGAGATCAGAAAAGGGATAGTGTACTATCAGTTGGATGAATATTTTTTCTATAAAAGAAGCTCATCCATGATGAGGATTTATTTCCTTCAAGTTTGTGTAGTTAGATTAGAGGTTAGTGAGTGTGTGAAGAGGTCAATTCACATAGGTGGGAGCACTGGACCCCACGGAAACTGCACAAGAAAATAGGAGGCTTGGAGGATAGAGGAAAAAGTTTGTGAGAATCCTTTGACTGTCTATGAGAAGCAGAGGGATTATACTAAGAGATGGATAACTTCCGAGCTAAGGCTCTGTGTAATCCAGACTATATTTCCACTTGTATGATAATACAAAGATGGGGTTTTAGGCAAGTGCTTGCCCCGGGTAAATTCTTCTGTGTTATGTGTGATTGATTCCTTCTTATCATTTATATTTTTTCTTATTGATGTTGCTCATGGTTGATTAAGCTTCTGCTAAATTGTTTGTAGAAGTAGATCAAGTGTTTTTCTTTAGTACATTGCATTACCAGGTTGATCTACATGTGGGAAATTTCTACATGGTATCAGAGCTAGCTGATTTGTAGAAAAAGTTCTACATGGTATCAAAGCTAGCTAATTTGTAGGAAAAATTATACAAAATTCTACATGGTATCAGAGCATAGGTGATCAAGGAATAACAATATACAGGAAGAGGAGATTTCAAAGTTTTGAGTTTTGGGCTGAGAGTTTGCAGAGAAGATTTGAAAATTTTTGTACAAAATTTTTAGAAACAAATAGCAGATTTGGATTCCTTGTGAAAAAATACCCAAAATTAAAAAAAAAAAAAAAACAGCTGAATCAGAGTTCGGATGAGGGAGATATCGCTGATTTAAAATCAGCTATTTTTCTAGAAAATTTCATGACGGCGGGAACGTGGAAATAGATTGATCTGCTAGCTAAGAACTTGTATGCACTTGAGGTACAAGATGCATGCAAACCCTTGAGGAGCAAGGAAAAGGTTAGATACTTGGTGGTTGAGAGGGAGAGTAAATTAACTCTCAACATGCAGAGCCAGAAGAAGTCTTAAACAATTGTGTAGGAGCCACGATTGGTGCAACAACTTCAGGAGGTTGTGGAGCAGCCACAACAGGGGAAGCTGAGAGGAGATCAAGTAGAGACATCTACTCATGTAGATTCCTCTAGTAGGGGGAAACTTCGAGCCAGGTGGGCTCGAGGATCATTTGCAGCCATACCTCCAGGTAGGAGGTGGGGTGATGTGGATTGATCGTCCCAAGGAGGAGGGGTAGGATCCTTGAGGTATCCAACCTCTTGGATGAGACCTTGCTATGGGAACCTCGATGTGGAGTAGCAAGAACTGATTGATTGGGTAGAGACCGATGCGGATGGAGAGGCAGAGAGCGACAGTGCAGGGAATCCTAAGACAATGCATAGCTAGTAGGCTACAGCAATGCAAGAGGCACAAGTGTTTTGCACAGTGCTAGGTGGCACAGAGAGGTATGCAATGGTGCGAGATGCATGGAGATGTTGCAGTAGCGTAGATATCAGGGAGGGAGCACTTGTCAGCAGCAGGTAGAGCTTTAGCATCAGAGCATGTTCCTAGCCCAACAGCGTGGTCAGTTGGGAGTGTTTTTGTTCCAAGTGTTGTTAGAGCAAGTGGACCGGGTAGATGTGTTGCATGCAAAACATTCTAGAGTTATAGGATTGGGTTCTAGAGGAAGCCTTTCTTGTTGAGAGGGAGTGTTGAAATGTGTGCAACAAGAAATGCTAAATTTAGAATGTGCTAAAAATAGAGCTGCTAAAAATAGCATGTCTAAAAATAGTAGTTTGGCCAGTGAGGTCATTGGCCACATTGGGTGAGAGGTGAAACTACTAAAAGTAGAAAGTTCTAAAAATAGCATTTCTGGGTCCCTTCCTATTTATAGCAGTTGCTAATCTATCTGTACGAAGTAGAATTAATTTTGGTCTTAATAGCAGTTGGAAATATTATTTAATTAATTCAGTTGAGTTAATTAGTTAAGGAAATTAAAATTGAAGTCTTTGTGAGATCATGCAATTATTTTCTCTCTTGATTTAGAAATTTATCCCTTGATTAAAGTAGATAAGATGAGAGGATCAGTTGACTTAGTTTTACTTAGTCAAGTCCAGTTAGATTAATTTAACAAGTTAAATTAATGAAATATAGTTTGTTAATGCTTGCATGTACGTGACAACTATTATTTTAGATAACTGAGGATTCACTCATGGATAACTGTTGCATGTCAGTTCTGTCAGAGACCCAGTTGAGATCAGAGAAGGGACAATGTACTATCAGTTGGATGAATATTTTTCGTATAAAGGAAGCTCATCCATGATGAGGATTTATCTCCTTCATGTTTGTGCAGTTAGATCAGAAGTTAGTGAGTGTGTGAAGAGGCCAATTCACACAGGTGGCAGCACTGGACCCCAAGGAAACTGCACAAGGAAATAGGAGGCTTGGAGGGTAGAGGAGAAGGTTTGTGAGAAGCCTTTGACTATCTATAAGTAGTAGAGGGATTGTACTAAGAGCTGGATAGCTTCCGAGCTAAATCTTTGTGTAATCCGGACTATATTTCCACTTGTATGATAATACAAAGATGGGGTTTTAGGCAAGTTCTTTCCCCAGGTAAATTCTTCTGTGTTATGTGTGATTGATTCCTTCTTATCAGTTATATGTGTTCTTATTGATGTTGCTCATGGTTGATTAAGCTTCTGCTAAATTGTTTGTAGAAGTAGATCAAGTGTTTTACTTTAGTAAATTACATTACGAGGTTGATCTACAGGTGGGAAATTTCTACATGGTATCAGAGCTAGCTGAATTGTAGAAAAAGTTCTACATGGTATCAAAGCTAGCTAATTTGTAAGAAAATTTCTACAAAATTCTACATGAAAAAGTCATATCCATGACAAATCAATTGGATAAAGTAGATAAATGGGAAGATATCTTGTCAAGTCAACTTGAACAAAGGCACAAGAGCTTGAACAAACTTGAAGAAGAGATTGGTCAGTACAAGGTAGAGGTCTCCTCTCCCAAATCTCAACTACAAGAAGCAAGGAAACAAGCTCAAGGAGCTGAGAAGGCAATGGAAGTCATAGAAGGATAGGTTGATGAAGCAGGAAAGGAAAGAAACACCATGATATGTCAACTAAAAGCAAAGGATGAAGAAATCTTCAAAATGAAGTCAGATATCATCTCCCTTAAAATAGAAGCAGATGAAGCTACTCGTATCAAGGAAGAAACTGAGAAACAACTTGCTAAGAAGAATAATGAGTGTGAAAGATAAGAAGAAGAGATTGTCTTCCTTAGAAAAAGGGTTGAAGGGATGAACAAAATCTTGAAGAGATCTCAGGCCTTAGATGACATGCTCAGCTATCACAGATGTCCATTTGATAAATCAGGTCTCGGGTATACAGGTGAATCCTCAAACAAGAATGATAATGCTTCAAACAAAAGGGATGTGAAGAAGCCAGAAAGAAATGGTGATGCTCCTAGTTCTAGCAAAGTCAAGGAGAAACATCAAGGCTACAATTGAAGAAATCCCACTCCAAGAAGAAATCTTACTCCAAGAAGAAATGTAGATGATGTTAAAGATGCAAGAGGCAATGGTTATCTGATGAGCCCTAGAAATGGGTAACTATATGGGCTCATGTTGCCTCTTATTTCGACTTAATCCACTATTCTCATTAGAATGTTGTATGTTTTTGAATATATTTATGCTAATAGAGTGAATTGGGTTAGTCACTTTGCCATGTAGTCTGATGAGTGTTTATTGCAGATTTTTTAGACAATTTTGGACAAAGACAAGGAATTTCTGAGCAAATGGCAGCCAAACTCGAGGAAAATAAGGAAGAGGACTTGTAGGGATGGTGTCTCCTTCATTAATGACCCCTTTCCTTGAATCCTCCATCAAGAGCTCGGAGCACAAAGGCCCACATTAATGATTCCAAGGGGCAACCGAGAAAGTCAAGTAGGACTGTTGTTTATCTTCAGTTCTAGGAAGCTGAGTTCCTAGATTTTAGGAGGACTGTTGGGAGTCCCCATTTGTATAAATAAGAAGGCTTCGAGCCTCAGCAGGTTAGCCAGTTGTTAGTATATTTTTGCACTTTTGTGCAGTACATTGGTCAACTTATTTTCGAGTTCTTTTTGAAGACAAATTATGTGATGTAATTGCTATTTTTTGATAAATGAAGATGAAACAATTTTTGAGCTAGCAATGATCTCTTTCATAGGGCTTACACTCTTAGGTTAGGGCCCAACCCAAGCTTCCCAACACCTCCTTTGTGTATTTATATGTTTTCTTGATTCCATTCATGAGTTAATTTCTGTTACATAGATTCATCTTACTTTGTTAAGTTAGGTTTCTTTTGATGACTAACATAGTTGTTTTTGTATCAGTTGAGCAAATAGGTTTTTGCAGTGATAAAATAAGATTCAAAAAGGCCACAACAGGTCCTGACCTCTTTTCTTCCTTCTTGGGACTCTAATTTGAGGTCAAGGCACTACTATTGCCACCAAAAACACAGTTTTTTGTCTTTCATGCAATTGCTAGTGGGATAACTTGATTTGGAAAAGTTGATAGTAGCTTAGATTTTCTGTTCATAAGGTACTGTTCAACATTTTTCTGTTTTTAGGTCAGAAATTAGGTTAAGCTAGACAAAAATCTATTTTTAATTCTCTCTTTGGTCAAGTTTTGATAAGTGAATGTGCAGATCTCTTGCAGGACATCTCAGCTCACCATCCCTCCATGAAATAGCCAGCATCGGCTCACTTCTCCTAGATTTCCCAACTCATTCACAACATTTCGCCAATCTGCCCTAATTTCTGTGTTTTCTTCCATAAAGCTGCTTTCTTTCCATTTGAGCAAATCCAACCATCACGTTCATCCCTGATCTTCCTTGAAGATGCATATCAGGGGGGCGAAGGAGCCACTGAACTACTCTATTTCATGAACCAAAGAAGGCCACATGGACCCATACCTTACCAGTAGGGAATGCAAGGGACATCCTAGGCCTATTATAACCCCAATCAAGCCACTTCCATGCCTTCTTTGGGCCCCCCACTCATCCTTCATGGTCCACACCCCCACCTTGGTCGTATCCACCTCAATACCAGGCTCCGCCTATTGCTCATTCGTTTCACTCTTATGCTCAGCCAAAACCTCAGTGGAATGCACCTCACCAGGGGTGGAGGCCCTAGTACAACTCTTCTACCACTTTTTTTCCTCAACCGCCTATTCAACCACAACCATCACCTCCTGCTCCACTAAGACAACCCCAAATACCTGCTCAACCGAACCTGAACCCCAATAACAGACAGCCCCAATAGGTATATAGTAGAGAAACATCATGTCTGACCTATGCTGTGGAGATTCAGGAGATTAACCTATGATCTGGGAAGGTACTCCTAGATAGCCAACCTCCTCCTAAGGAGGATGACGAAGAAAAATAAGAAAGTGAACCAAAGGCCATTTCACCCTTTCCTGAGAGATTAACTGGAACCACACAACCGAGCCCAAAAGAAACTGAACTTTTGGGAGAATTGAAATAGTTATGTGTAAATATACCACTTCTCCAAGCCATAAAATATGTCCCTATATACAACAAGATGATAAAGGAGAAGTGTTTCAAGCACCCAAGTAGGCACAAGAGAGATGCTCCAACTATCAACGTCATAGGACAACTATCTGACCTAATGTTGGGGAAGGTAATCTGTCCAAAATATCTAGACCCTGTGAGTCCTGTAGTCGATGTCCACATCAATGGCACCGCAATCGCCGATACCTTGATTGATCTAGGGGCTGCCATTAATGTGATGTCCAAGGACACTATGCTCATGCTCAACCTTCAGGGTTCCCTGAGAAAGACCACAATAGTACTACAGTTAGCAAACTGCTCCACTGTGACCCCTGAGGGGATTGTGGAAGATGTAATGGTCTCAATTGATTCCTATGAGTACCTTGCTGATTTCCTAGTTCTCCAGCCAAAGGAAAAGCTCACTAGGTATCTGCTCATCCTAGGAAGGCCTTGGTTGGCCACTACAGAAGCCTACATCAGTAGTCAACCTGGGAACATGACAATCAAGAAAGAGAATATGTCCAAATAGCTAGTCCTATATCCTCCTACCCAACCTCTGTTAGACCATGATTTACCTCTCTGGTTGGAGGAGGAAGATGAGGATGAAGTCTATTCCACACCATTGTGTAAAGTAGAGGCTACCATGGGGGGCCCACAAACCAAGGATGATCTTATTGAAAACTTGATTCAGAATGCACCCCCCAGCATGTTGCCATTAGAAGAATTGGTGGAAGAAGCCCAAGCAAATCCTTTAGTTGATTGATGTGTGGTTGATCTGACCTCTCTCTAAGTTAAGAATGTGGAATTCAGCCTTGAATGAACTTCGAAGATAAATTCATCCCTATCCACCTCTCAGGAGAAAGAACTATGTAGCTTATTGAAAAATCACTTGGATGCTTTTGCTTGGAGCTATAAGGAGATGAAGGGAGTCCACCCTTTAGTCTGTACTCATCACATTTATATTAAAGAAAATTGTAAGCCAGTCAGGAAGCCTCAAAGGAGGATGAATCCAGCTCTTAAGGACATTGTCAAAGAAGAACTGCAAAAGTTGTTGGATGCAGGATTCATCTACCCCATATCTGACAGCGAATGGGCCTCTCCTTTAGTGCTAGTGCCAAAGAAAAATGAGAAATGGAGAATCTGTGTAGATTATCGGGAACTAAACAAGGCCACTAATAATGACCATTTCCCTTTTCCTTTCATAGATCAAGTGTTAGATGGCCTAGCAAGGAAGAAGTTCTTCTCCTTCCTAGATGGGTTTAGTTGGTACAACCAAATCCAAATCAGCTCGGAAGACCAAGATAAGACCATTTTCACTTGTCCTTGGGGTACGTTTGCATATCGGGTCCTTCCTTTTAGGTTGTGCAATGCTCTTGCCACTTTCTAGAGAGAAGTACTGAGCATATTTGCTGAACTGGTTCATGACTCAGTGGAATCTATATGGATGACTTCACCCCTTATGGTTCTAACTTCCAGGAATCTGTGACTAACCTGGGAAAAGTTTTAGCCAAGTGCATTGAAATGAACCTGTCCCTTGGTCCTAAAAAATGCAGGGTATTATAAAAGATTCATTAAGGATTTTAGTAAGCTAGCCTCTCCATTGTTTGGTCTATTGGGAAAATATGCAGAGTTCATATGGACTGACAACTGTCAAGAGGCTCTGGATACCTTGAAAGGTAAACTGGTAATTGCCCCAATTTTGAGAGCTCCAAACTGGGCCCTACCTTTCCACATTCATAAAGATGCCTCGAACAAAGCGATAGGATCAGCCTTAGGGAAATTTGATGAGAAGCTACCTTATGCCATATATTTTGTCAGTAAAAACTTGTCCAAGGCGAAATTAAACTACATTGTAATTGAAAAGGAGTTCCTAGATGTAGTCCATTCCCTAAATAAGTTCAGATACTACATCACCGACTATCAAACATTCGTACACACTGATCATGCTACAATTAGGTATTTGATGAATAAATCAGATGTAAATGCTCGTATTATTAGATGGTTATTGTTATTGCAACAATTTGATTTAACCATTGTTGATAAGTGGGGTAAGGAAAATGTTGTTGCTAATTTTCTATCTAGATTAGATCTGCCTACAGGTGAAGAAGGAATGGGGGATGATTAAATGCCAGATGAACACCTATTTGCTATTTCAGTACTCTCTCCATGGTTCGCTAATATAGCAAATTACCTGGTTTTAGCACAGTTTCTGCCACACCTGTCTTCAAAAGAGAAGAGCAAGATCGTGAGGAAAAGTGCCCCATTCACCTGGATTGGGGGAAATCTTTTTAAACTTGGCCTAGATCAGAATTTGAGGCAATGTGTCAGGGAAGAGGATGTTTTTGACATTCTCTTAACCTATCATGATGGGTCCTGTGGGGGCCATTTTACAACAAAGAGGACTGCCTTCAAAATTCTGCAAGCAGGTTACTATTGGCCCACTCTTCATCAATATGTCAGAAGATATATTAGCCAATGTGACCGATGTCAAAAGATGGGGAAAACTACTCCAAGGGACGAGATGCCCTTGTAACCTCAAGTGACTTTCGAGCCATTTGAGAAGTGGGGCATGGACTTTGTGGGTCTTATCAACCCTCCTTCAAAACAAAAATATTACATAATTGTGTGTACCGATTATCTGACAAAATGGGCAGAAAAAAAGCTGATCAAAGGAGTAATAGAAGAAAAAGTAGCTGAGTTTTTGAGGGAGAACATATTCTACAAGTTTGGATATCCAAGAGAATTAGTCACAAATCAAGGGAGTCAGTTTACATCCAATCTGATTGAAGACCTGCTCACACACCACATAATTAAGCACAACACTTCCACCCCTTATCATCCACAAGCAAATGGATAGGTGGATGTCACTAACAGAGCTTTGGAAGGAATTTTGACCAAGGTAGTGAGCAGCAGCAGGAAGGATTGGGCAGATTGATTGGTTGAGGCCACCTGGGCCTATAACATCACTTGGAAAAACACCACGGAGTTCACACCCTACGAGTTGGTCTATGGGAAGAAGACTTTGTTGTCAATAGAATTTGAATATAACACCTTAAGGATGGCAGCTCAGTTGGACCTAGATCTTAGCCGTGCACAAAAGGACAGGTTACCTCAGCTCAATGGATTGGATGAACATAGATTGCAGGTCCTTCTCCACTTAGAGGTAGTCCAGCTTCAAAGGACAATATGGCATGACAGACACCTCAAAGAAAAAAATTCTAGGAAGGGAATTGGGCACTGCTGTATGATTCACGATATAAGGATTTCAAGGGCAAACTGAGGAAAGATGGATGGGACCATACACAGTAGAAAAATGCATTGATAATGGTTCAGTTCTAATCCGGACCATCAATGAAGAAGCCATCCCCATGCTCATCAATGGGCATAGGTTGAAGATCTACAGGAAGCCCCTTTCCAAGAATGAATTCATTGAGAATCCGAGTAAAATAGTGTTGGTAGTGGAGCAAGTCTTTGCTTCCACTCCAACCACACTCAAAACAAAAAAAAGAAAAAAGAAAAAAATAGAAAAATAATAAAATATCCCTGGGTGGAAACCTCCTGGAGGCACCTAGGGTAGGTAGTGAGGGTGAAAACCTCCTGGAGGCACCCCAGCTATCTCAAAAACAAAAATATGATGAAAAGAAAAAAACAGAAAAAACATAAAAAAACTAACTTCTTTTGAATACATCACAGATTGCAGGGGGGTCACAGAAGAAAAAGTACATGGCTAGGCTATATACTCCCTTGATAGCTCATTTATCCATCGCCATTATCTTTCCCCGGGCCTTAGGCTCGCTTGTTCTAGAAATTCTGCATCCTGAAGGAGACTCTGAGCATTCTACAGGAGACTCCTGTAGAAACCTCAGAGAGCTCAAAATCAAGTTTAGAAAAGACTTCAAGGGCTAGAAATTTGTCCAGAAGGCCTGTGGACCTCCCTGCCACCATTCATCCTCCAAGCTCTCCATTTCATCCTTGCACCACCACCTTTTCACTCCCTTTTTCTTCCCTGCATAGAAAACACAAAAATTTTGTTTCTTTTGTTTTTAAACAAAAATTATAAAATAATGAATAAAACAACAACATTCTTCACTTGTTTCTTACCTAATGCACTCTAGCTATTATTCCTTTCCTTCAAAACCTTCTTCATCTGTCTCTTTAGTCCCTGCTCAAGCATCAGCCAGAAATTTTAGAGGGAGAAGTAGCTACAGGAAACCCTGCAAGATTCCTTTAACTGCTGATCCCCTTAAATAACAAGCTCTAGAGGGAGGGTCAATGCAACCAAGGTGTATGCAACGTGTGAGGAGCGGTTAATGATAAAAAATCACCAGCATAAGGTAGCCAAGCCACTAGTTCAAAGACAACGAGCACCAACAACAGCAACACTAAAAAAAAAAGGTGCCAAAGTCTGAGCATGCAGAGTACGGTAGCGACTAACAAGTAAGTGGCTAAACCTATTCCTATGTTGCATGAATATTATTTAGGAACTGCACAAAAAATTGAGATGGTTGTGATTAAATGAAATCAGTGGCCATCTAACTGGCCACCCTCGTTTAGTTCAAACCACCCTCGTTGAGTTTAAACAAGCCTCATCCAATTCAAACAACAGTTCAGAAGGTGCAGTTAGCACGTATGGTCCATCAACTCGGGAAGAAAAACTTAGAACCAGTAGTAATGGAGGTGTATAATGGGAAGGATGGAAGTGATGGTGGGCAGGTGACATGAAATACCATAATGACACTGGAGTGGTGTCCAACGATCCCGATGGGGATAACGTAACCTTCTGGCCACCTAACCTCGTCACTGCAGATCACGCCATCAACTTAAGTACACTGCGGTAGAAGCCTTCACCACTTTTTTTTTCATTGGAATCGACAAGTTCTTAGCTACAACAACTCACTTACCGCCTTCAGAACATTGAAATAGTCGCTCTCTACCAGTTTTCAAAACCCTCCTGCTTATCGGGCTCTATAGGAGCATTATCACATTCTACAAGAGCGGGAACATAGTCTACAGGATCCTTTCTACAGGAAGGCCAGAGAGTGGCTCTGCAAAGGGAAAATTCAAATTTTTTTCCAAATTCGAGCTCGAAAAAGAGGTAGGCTCAAAAACACACTCCGCATGTGATATATCTATACAAGGTAGTGGGATTAGAAGTAAAATACTTGGTTGAAAAAGAAAGGGAAAGTGAACACAAAAGTCTGCCTATGTTTTTCTGAATTATATACAGTCTCTTCGTTTTTCTTTCTGCACTAAAAGTCTGTCTTTTCCTTCCTCATATTCTCCTGTAAAGAAGGGATGCAACCATAGAAAATCAAGCCTGTAAAACAAGTGAACCTACATTTGGGAAGTCTGTTTATCTCGTGAGAAATAAAAAGCATTGTTTTATATACTCTCTGTTTTGTCAAAATATTGATTTCCTAAAAAAAGCGCTCGAGAAGTAAATTCAGGTTGAGAACAGGGTTTGAAAGGGGGGAAATTGCAAATTGCTGTTGTGAAAAAGAGAAACACTAAAAATTCCCTCTCTGGTTCTAGAAAGACAAACCTCAACTGTTCCTCTATTTTCGGTCTTGAAATTTGTTGCCTTCCTCCTCCTCACCTGAGAATTTCCAGCAGTCACTAGACATCATGCCAGGGGATTTTATGAGAAATGAGCCTCTGAACTCCACTAAATTGCATGAACACCCAGAAGTGGTAGCCCTCTTTACTAGGGAAAATTGGATGCCTTTATTTGAGAGAATTCATGGGTATGATGAGGAATTCATCGAGGAATTTCTAATGTATTTAAGGCCCCATTCAAAAACCAATGCTATAGTTAGTTTCAGGGGTCTAACAATAGAGCTTACACTATAATTTATCAACAGAATCACAATACTTCCACTTGGGCTCCCTTGGAGCAAAGAAGAAAAACCACTAGGATAGGTTGCTAAAAAGACATTTTTTCAACTTGATGAACATCCCGTAGAGGATAAGAATGGGGTCAGAAGGACAAGTATACCTCATCCATGCGGTAAGGTCAGCTACCAGATCATGAAATATATCTCCTGTGAAGGGAGATACAACATAGTCTATGGTTATCATTTCAGGTTAATACATGAACTAAGATATGGAATGGACCTACCTGCATCTAGAAAACTTAGTCTGCCATATTTTCTCCTCCAATATTTGATAGAGTGTGGCACCAAGTTGAATGCAGGGGTTCCAGACCAGCTAGCCCACCACGGGCTCATTAAATTACTAGTAGAGAATGCCCTCCACGTTTTCAGGAACATGATTAGAGAAGATGACATAAAAACTCTCAGTGATGACCTTAGCCCATCTGACAGTGAAGAGGAGGAGCAAAAAGAGGAACTTGAAAAGGAAATCCATGAGGAAGCACAAAATATTCAAGTAGAAGAAGAAAAAGAGGAAAAAAAGAGAGAAGAGGAGAAACATGACACAACCAAAGTTGAACCTAAAGCAAAGAAGAAAAAAGAATCAAAAGCAGAGAAGAGAAAGAGGACAAAAGCTGAGAAGAATAAGCCCAAGACAACTTAGAAAAGGACTGCCATAGGAAAGGCAGAAACCTAGCAAGAAAAGGAGAGAACACCACCAGAGACAACAAAAACAAAAGCTGAAACAGCAGACACAGGAAAAACTACACAAGATGAAGAGGAAGAATAGCAAGAAGAAGTGTCCCCTGAGACACTAGCAAGGGAAGCAGTAGTTGTTCTTGGCGCACTGAGCACTCCAGCTAAGCAAAAGGGGAAAAGAAAAATATAGACATAGATGTATTTCAAAGCTCGGAGGAGCACCAGAATCAAGGTGGGCAAGCCCCAGCCACCTTCGAAAGAACCTATTATCATTGAGGATGCACCTACTATGACAAAGGAGGAATCTCCTTCCAAAGTCTCCATCACCTATGAGAGAGGGAGTCCTAAGACCTCCACCTGGAAGGAAAGGATCAAATTAATGGACTCTAAAGCAGTCGTACAGGAGACACTAGCCAAGCTCAAAGAAACTGAGAAATTAGAAAAAAAAGGCAGAGGAATAGTCCCAAGAGGAAGGTAAGGTAAAAGAGATACCAGAGCTTGGACCTCAGCCTAACTTAGGCTCCTATTACAATCTTCTAGAGGGTGGGAAGATCATCCCACAAAAATTTGCAGTGCCGCTTTTCTTTGAATTGGAAAAAGGAGAGATTCAAGATTGACACTTGGATGTAGATTGCAAGATCTAAAGGAGTCAAAGATATAGGTCACATGGAAAACAAGTTGAGAGAGATGAGCAGAGAAGTGAGCATGGTAAGGCATACCGAGAGCATCAGAAGGGCTCAACTGCAGGAAGAAAATAAATTGTTGAAAAAGCAGTTGCAAGAAAGGGAACCTCAACGAGGAAATGAGTTGTCAACTCTGAAAGGACAGCAATAGAAAGAGAGACCCCAAGCAGGTAGTGAAGCAACAGAGAGACAACAACCAGAAGAAGAACCATAGATAGACAGTGAGACACTGATGAAACAACAACAAGAAAAAGAATCCTAGGCAGAAATTGAAGTGCTGATTTTGAAAAGCTAGCTATAAGAGAAGGAAGCCTAGTTAGGCTACATGGCCAGCTGGGAAATGGAGGCATTGTAGTACAGACAACCAGCTAAATCATATGCATTGTATCTCAAAGTTCAGTGGCTCCAATTCGAGATTAAGACATTGGCCCAGAGGAGCACAATACTGATGAGCCCCAAAAATGGGTAACTTATTGGGCTCATTTTGCCTATTATTCTTGATTAATCCAACATTCTTCATAGTTCTATGCATGCTTTTGAATATATTTATGTTAATTGAATGAGTGAGAATAGTCACTTGACCACAAAGTCTAATACGTGCTTATTGTAGATTTTTGGACTTCTTTTGGACCAAGGTCAAGCATTTATGAGCAAGTTGACAGCCAAATATGAAGGAAAAAGGGTGAGGATTTGTGGGAAGGGTGTCTCCAGCACTAAATGACCCCTTCCATGAGTTCTCCACTATCAGCTCGGATTTTAACAGCCCACCAAAGATGATTTCAAGAGGCAGCCGAGCAGATTTTGTGAAGTGGCTAATTAACTGCAGTTTTGAGCAGCCAAGCTCCTAGAGTTAAGGAGGGATGTTGGGACTCCTCGTGGTGCATAAGTAGGAAGGCTTCAAGCCTTGTTATTTTAGCTATTGAACAATTATTTTTCGCACTTTAGTGCTACTTTGCATTTCAGCTCATTTTCGAGCTCTTGCTGTAACCAGTTTTGTGACATGATTATTCTTTGAGTAACGGTGATAAATTTCACCTTGCACCAGCTCTGAGCTTTCTTAGGAGGCTGTAGCTCTTGGGGTTGGGCCCAACCTAAGTGCCAGTATCTCCTTTGTGTACTTTTATGTGTTTCCTTGCATTCACAGAATAATTTCTGTTATTTAGGCTAAGATCTTGCTTGGGTACTTAGGTTGTTTTTGATGATTAAAATAGATTTTCATGCTTCAGGTTGATTTGATAGTTTGGTAACAGAAAATATCTACAAAAAGGCCATCAAGCAATCCTTGATCTCATCTCTCCCTCCTTGCGACCATGAGCTGAGACCAAGGCAGACTTGCTGCCACAAAAACACTGTTTTTGCCTTTCCATGTAATTGCTAGTGTTAGATTTTTAGTTGGAAAAGTTGATACCAGTTGTACATGCATGTTTAGATCTATTCTTGCTTGGTTTCCATAGTTATCTTGAATGATTTTCTGTCTATAAACTTATGTTCATCATGTTTCTGGTTTTTAGGTCAGATTAGGTCAAAATAGATAGATCTCTGGTTTTTCTAGTCTTTGTTCGATCAGTTTTGGAAAATAGTGTGTAGAGCACCTGTAACACATCCTTGCCTATCCTTCCTCTATCACACAACTTGCTCCAACCCCTAATCCAATATTCTTTCCCTTCTTTTGACACCCTTTCCCTATTTTCCCTAATTTCTACATTCTTGTGCAGCATTGCTTCCTCCATCCTTGAACAAATCCAACCACCTTAATCACCCCTTGGCTTCATTCACCAGGTCCTAGACCCCTTCACATCCTCATCCATCCTCCATTTCCACTTTTCCACCATTTTTCCCCCATCAACCCTAAAAAATCCTCTTTTGGCTCTTCCTGTAGAACCCTTGTAGACTTCCTGTAGAAGTTCACGTGAGCAGTTTTTCGAGATTTGATTGCTGTAAAACTCTCTGGAAGGATGCTAGGGACCCCTTAGGCCCTCTTCTCACCTTCCTAACCTCTTGTAAGTGCCTCCTCCATTTCCCTTTGCCAATCAACCTCTGCACAGTAAAAAATCATTAAGGCACATGCATAATAATTCTGCAAAATTACTCAAAAATACAAAAGGATGTTTTTTCCAGATTTTACTTCAGAAGTAGCTTAGTAACATGCATGTTACCTTTCCAAGAGTCAATGGCATCCATTTCCATCGCTTTCATCTCTTTTCTTGCACCGGTAGGGTTAGGCGGTAAAATTAGGGTTTGCTAGGGTTTGCATTTCTTTTCAGCTTTCAACTTCTTTATGCAAGTAGAGTAGCCTCTTTTGAGTTAGCTTTCATCCATCACAGTTAAAAGCTTCTTCTCAGAGCTCATAGAAGTTGGATTAAGCTCCTAGCAGACTTGTGCCAGCTGATCAAGTGACAGTCTGCGGCAAGAGCTAGTACTTATGCATATAGCACCATCGCTTCCAAGTTTGTTACAAACAACCGAGTTGATAAAAGTAAAGAAGGGAGTCTCGGGAGTTGCAGCATCATTGCTGCAATATTGGAGCCCACCATTCTTTTTGGTGCCATTGCTGGGGAAGCATCAGAGTATTTGTGATTGCTGCTTTTCCTCTATTTTCTACTGCAACCTTCTGCTAAGTAGTTTATTTCAGCAAGAGTAGAGTATTTGTTTCATTTCCATTCTGTAATTTCATTTCCACAAAAGTAGATTAGATATTTCCTGCTTTCCTAAACTAGCATTTCAATTATGAAAGCGTAGATTAGCATTTCAATTCTACAAGCGTAGCCTAGCATTTCATTTCTGCAATTTCATTTCAACAACATAGATTAGTCATTTCCTGCTTTCATTTCAATTCTGCAATTTTCATTCCAGCAAAGTTTACTTTAGTTAGTTGCAATTTGTTGTTCAATCAATTTCAGTTTTGCAGGTACAAGAAGAGGAAAACACAAAAATCAACCAAAAATATTTCATTTCATGCCTCGTAGGAATAAAGACAATTCAGGAAAATTCTTACCCAACAACCCCACCACATGATTGAGTCACCCTTCTCTCTTCTTTGGTGGTAGTGAACCTCCATAGATACACGAAGATCCTCTAATAGAAGAAGAGCAAGAAAACATTCCTCCTATGATCATGGCCAAACAAAGAAACGGTATAGGAGATGAGGAGAGAATAGAAGGTGCCTTTCCCATCCGAGAGACCAATGGGGACACAAAAATGAAAAACATAAGTCCCTCACCCTTACCTCACTTCCATGGATTGATCACTGAAGACCCTGATACCTTATTGTTTGAGTTTGTTTTCCTTTGTCGAACCTCTGACTATGTGAAAGACAAGCAAAAGTTGAAACTCTTTCCCTCTACCCTCAAGGATGCATCACTAGGCTAGTTCATGGGGTTACCTAGAAATAGTATCACAACTTGGGCTTAGATGCAACAAGCCTTTAACAAAAAATACCGGGATTACTGTAGGTCAAAGGAAACGGACGGAGAAACCTTTTAGATGACCATGGGAAAAGATGAATCTTTAGAAGACTGTGAAGAAAGGTTCCAACTTAGTTGTAAAAGGGCCAAGTGCACACTTGACTCCGAATCTCTGAAGCTGGTTCTGCTCTGAGGAATCCCTGAAGACCTTCTAGATACCCTCCATTTGCTGGCTGGAGGAGACATCTACCAACTACCTTATGATGACATAAAGACTGTGTTTAGAAACCATTCTAGGGCAGCCCAGAAAAGAGGTAGGGGGAATCAACTTTCAGCCAGCGCCACTTTCTCCAAACATGAGTTTGCAAATCAGATGGAAGACCTTAAAAGTGAGATGAGACAGACCATTGCCATGCAACTGGATACTTTCTGAATCCAACAGAAGAAAGAGGAAGTTGAGAGGGCCTTGGCCATCTTTTGTCCTAGATGTACAAGGAAACATCCTCGAAACGAGTGTCCATTTCACTCAGTAGAGGTATGTTTCGTTTGTGAGGAAGACCACCCTACAAACCAGTGCCCAACCTTACCCAGACTTAAATCTATGTACCAAGGGGCTGAAGGAGCCACTGAACCGCTCTACTTCCTAAAACAAAGGAGGCCACATGGATCCAGACTTTACCAGCAGGGGATGCAAGGGACATCCCAGACTTATTACAACCCCAACCAATCCACTCACAGACCTTCTTGGGGTCCCCCTGCTCATCCTTCTTGGTCCGCATCCCCTCCTTGGTCATATCCATCTCAATACCATACTAAACCTGCTGGTCATTCGTTTCATTCTCATGTATAGTCCCAACCTCAATGGAATGCACCTCACAGGGGTGGATGCCCCAATACAACTCTCCTCCCACCATTTTTCCTCCACCACCTACTCAACCACAACCATTACCTCTTGCTCCTCTGAGACAATCCCAGTTTCTTGCTCAACCAAACCCGAACCCTAATAATAGACAAGCCCAGTAGGTATATACTGGAGAGACAACATGCCCTACTATGCTGTGGAGATTCAGGAGATCAACCTATGATCTGGGAAGGTCCTCCTAGATAGCCAACCTCCTCCTAAGGAGGATGAGGAAAAGAAACAGGAAAGTGAACCCAAAGCCATTCTAGCCCTTCCTGAGAGACTAACTGGAACCACACAACCAAACCTAGAAGAGGCTGAACTTTTGGGCGAGCTTAAACAATTATGTGTGAAGATACCACTTCTCCAAGCCATAAAATATGTACCAATTTACAACAAATTGAGCAAAAGAGAAGTGTTTCAGGCACCCAGGAAAACGTAAGAGAGATGCCCCAACTATCAACGTCATAGGACAACTATCCGACCTAATGTTGGGATAAGTAATCTGTCTGAAATATCTGGACCCTGGGAGTCCTGTAGTTGATGTCCACATCAATGGCACCATAATCCCCCACACCCTAATTGATCTAGGGGCTGCCATTAATGTGATGACCAAGGACACTATGCTCAAACTCAACCTTCAAAGTTCCCTAAGAAAGACCTCGACAGTATTGCAGTTAGTAGACTGCTCCACCGTGATCCCCGAAGGGATCGTGGAAGATGTCATGGTATCCATTGATTCTTGGGAGTATCCTATAGACTTCTTGGTCCTTCAGCCAAAGGAAAAACTCACTGGATACCCCCTCATTCTGGGAAGGCCTTGGTTAGCTATTGCAGATGCTTATATCAGTTGTCGAGTTGGGAAAATGACCATCAAGAATGGGCCTATGTCTAAACAGCTTGTCCTATATCCTTTGGCCCAACCTCTGCTAGAACGTGACTTACCTCTTTGGTTGGAGGAGGAAGATGAGGATGAAGTCTAATCTACACCAGTGTGCACAATGGAAGCCACCAGGGGAGGTCCTCAAACCGAGGATGACCTTATTGAGAATTTGATTCAGAATCCACATCCCAGCGTGCTACCATTAGAAGAGTTGGTAGAAGACACCCAAGCCAGTTCTTTAGTGGATCTTTGTGTGGCTGATCTAAACTCTCCTCGAGTTAAGAATGTGGAATTTGGCCCTAAAAGAACCTTGAAGATCAACTCATCCCTATCCCCCTCTCAGGAGAAGGAGCTGTGTAGCTTATTGAACTGCCACTTGGATGTTTTTGCTTAGAGCTATAAGGAGATGAAAGGAGTCCACCCTTCAGTTTGTACCCATCACATTTACATTAAAGAGGATTGTAAACCAGTCAGGTAGCCTTAGAGGAGAATGAATCCAACCCTTAAAGACATTGTTAGAGAAGAACTGCAAAAGTTGCTGGATGCAGGATTCATTTACCCCATCTCTGACAGTGAGTGGGTTTCTCCTCTGGTGCTTGTGCTCAAGAAAAACGGGAAGTGGAGAATTTGTGTCGATTATTGAGAACTTAACAAAGCCACCAAGAAGGACCATTTCCCTTTGCCTTTCATAGATCAAGTGTTAGATGGGCTAGCAGGGAAGAAGTTCTTTTCCTTCCTAGATGGGTTTAGCGAGTATAATCAGATCCAAATTAGCCCAGAAAACCAATATAAGACCACTTTCACTTGTCCATGGGGCACCTTTGCCTATCGGGTCCTTCCTTTTGGGTTATGCAACGCTCCCACCACTTTCCAAAGAGAAGTACTGAGCATATTTTCTGAATTGGTTCATGATTCGGTGGAAATCTATATGGATGACTTTACTCCTTATGGATCTGACTTCCAAGAAGCATTGACTAACCTGGGAAATTTTTTAACCAAGTGTATTGAAATGAACCTATCCCTCAGTCCAAAAAAATGTGAATTTCTGATGACTAAAGGGACCGTGCTAAGTCATACAATTTCTCAGCAAGGATTACAGGTGCATCCCAACAAGATTGCTATCATCCAAAGGGTTCCACCTCCTCAAAAGGTAAGAGATGTTTGGAGTTTTCTAGGCTTAGCAGGATATTATAGAAGATTCATTAAAGATTTCAGTAAGCTAACCTCTCCATTATTTTGTATTTTGGGAAAATATGTTGAGTTTATATGGATTGACAACTTTCAAGAGGCTTTGGATGCATTGAAGGGTAAGTTGGTAACTGCCCCAATCTTGGGAGGTCCAAACTGGGCCCTACCTTTCCACATTCACACCGATGCCTCGAACAAAGCCATAGCAGCAGCCTTAGGACAAGTTGAAGAGAAGCTACTGTATGCCATATATTTTGTCAGTAAAAACCTGTCCAAGGCAGAGTTAAATTATACTGTAACCGAGAAGGAGCTCCTAGCTATAGTCCATTCCCTAAATAAGTTCAGACACTACATCACTGGTGATCAAGCATTCATACACACTGATCTTGTTGCAATTAGATATTTAATGAATAAACCTAATGTAAATGCTCGTATCATTAGATGGTTACTTTTATTGCAGCAATTTGATTTGACCATTGTTGATAAGCCAGGTAAGGAAAATGTTGTTGTTGATTTTCTATGTAGACTAGATTTGTCTGCAAGTGAAGAAGGGGTGGTGGACGATCAAATGCCAGATGAACACCTGTTTTCTATTTCAGTACTCTCTCCATGGTTTGTTGATATAGCAAATTACTTGGTTTCGACACAGTACTCACCACACCTATCCTCAAAAGAGAAGAGTAAGATCGTGAGGAAAAGCACCCCATTCACATGGATTGGGGGTAACCTGTTTAAACTTGGCCCAGATCAGATTTTTAGGTGTTGTGTCAGGGAGGAGGAAGTTTTTGACATCCTCCTAACCTGTCATGATGGGCCCTGTGGAGGCCACTTTGTAGCAAAAAGAGCTACTTTCAAAATTCTATAGGAAGACTACTATTGGCCCACTCTTCATCAAGATGTCAGGAGATACATTAGCCAATGTGACCGATGTCAAAGGATGGGGAAACCAACTCCAAGGGATGAAATTCCCCTCCAACCTCAAGTGACTTTCGAGCCATTTGAGAAGTGGGGCATGGACTTGGTGGGTCCTATCGACCCTCCTTCAAAACAAAAGTCTTACATCATTGTGTGAATGGACTACCTGATAAAGTGGGCAGAAACAAAGGCAATCAAGGCAGCAACAGAAGAAAAAGTGGCTGAGTTTTTGAGGGAGAATATCTTCTACAAGTTCAGCTACCTAAGAGAGTTAGTCACAGATCAAGGAAGTCAGTTTACTTCTAACCTGATTGAAGACATGCTCGCTCATTACCGGATTAAGCACAGAACTTCCACCCCTTATCATCCACAAGCAAACGGACAGGTGGAAGTCACTAATAGAGCTTTGGAAGAGATTTTGACTAAAGTGGTGAGCAACAACAGAAACGATTGGGCATATCACTTGGTTGAAGCCCCTGGGTCTACAACACTACCTGGAAAACTACAATAGGTTTCACACCTTATGAGCTGGTCTACGGGAAGAAGGCTTTGCTGTCCATAGAATTTGAATATAACACATTGAGGTTGGCAGCTCAGCTGGACCTAGATCTCAACCATGCACAACAAGAAATATTACTTCATTTGAATGGACTAGATGAACAGAGAATGCAGGCCCTTCTCCACTCAGAGTTGGCCCAATTTCAAAGGAATATATGGCATGACCAGTACCTTAAAGAAAATTAATTTCAACCAGGAGATTGGGCGTTGTTATACGATTCAAGATACAAGGATTTTCAAGAGAAGCTGAGGACAAGATGGCTGGGACCATATACAGTGGAGAAATGCAATGAAAATGGTTCAGTCCTGATCATGACCATTGATGAAGAAGCCATCCCCATGCTCGTCAATGGGCATCGATTGAAAATCTACAGGAAGCTCCTTTCTAAGCAGGAGTTCATTGAAACTCTGGATAAATCAGTATTGGTAGTGGAATAGGCCCCTCCCTCCACTCCACCCACAACTTGAACAAAAGAAAAAAGAAAAAGATCTTTGGGTGAAAACCTCTTAGAGGCACCCAGGGCAGACAGAGGGTGAAAACCTCCTGGAGGTGCCCCAGCGGTCTCAAAAAAAAAAAAAAAGAGAGAAAGAAGAAAAGAGAAAAAGAAAAATAAACCTAATTTCTGTTGAATAATTGCAGGTTCCGGGAAGGACAATGCAGGTTAGGAGGATCGCACAAGAAAAAGACAGAGGTCAGCACCAGGCTGCAAGCATCCCTCACAATCCATTCCTCCATGACCACTACCATTTCCTAAGATTTGGTGCCATTCGGGCTAAGATTTCACCTTCTACAAGAAATTCTGTGTCTTCTACAGGAAGATCTTGAAGAGCCTATAGACAAGCCAAAATTGATCTCCAAAGAGGACTCAAAGGTTTGGAATATGTCTATAAGGCATGTAAACATCCCTGCTTCCATCCATCGCCATATGTCACCTTTTTCCATCTCCGTACACCTCCATTGCACTCATTTTTTTATGTTCCTGCACAGTCACACACATAAATTATGTTTTCTTCATATTGCTAGCAACAACTTCTTTATGACGAATCAAGCAACAATTTTTCACTCACCATACTTGTTACCCTCCATCTAGATTCATCATCAGCCTAGACCCTCATCAGCAGTATAGACCCGCTCATTCTAGCTTGCATTCCAGGAGGAGAAGCAGCTACAGGACATCCTACAGGAATCCTGTAGCAGCTGATCCCTCTGAAAGACATACTCCAGAGATAGGGACAACAAAGTATGGCAGAATAGACATGCATGGAGCTCTTCTTGAACTTAAGAACATCAGCAACAGCAGAGGCCAAGCATGTAGTGTGCATGCAGCAACAACAAATGAAGGAATGGGTTCCAAAACCTGAAATCTACATAACACGACAATGACCACGTAGGTAAGTTCCTAAACTCGTTCAATTGCATAAATCATATTTTAAAAGTTGCATGACTATGGGAATGGTTCGGATTGGGTGGAATCAGTGGCTAGTCAACTAGCCACCCTCGGCCAGTTACATATCCTTGTGGAAGCCAAACAAGCCTCGTTACATTCAAAATTGTTGATTAGATGTGCAGCTAGCACGTGTGGAGTGTCCATTCAGGGAGAAATCGTCGAGATTGGTAGTGGTGGCGGTGGATAACAAGAGAGACGAGGTGATGGCAGTAAAAAACATGCAGAAACATTATAGCTGTGACTTCAGATCAACGATCCAGTTCGGCCACCTCATCCCCTCACCACGAATCATGCCGCAGTTAAAAGACACTCAGTCGAAACATGCACCACCCTCTGTTCATTCTGCACTCATGACATTCTCGACTGGAGTACGTATCCGCTGCTTCCAAGAACAGTTAACCAGTCATCCTCCACCAGTTTTTCTGCCTGTTTTCGAAAATCTCCCACTTATCGGGCTCTATCGGAAGCACAATTCCATTCTATACGAACCGGGAGCCTTCTACAGGAAGGGTTTTATAGGGAAGGTAGAGACCGCTCAATAGAAGGGAAACTCGGAATTTTCGTTGAATTTCAAGCTCCCAATGATGTAGGCTCACGAGAACTTCTCTGTGCATGATTTTCTTGTGCAAGTTGGTGAATTGAACGACATCAGTTTGAAAAAGGAGAGCAAAAGTATGCCTGTGCATTGAAAAAAACGTAAATGTTTGCCTGCATATTTCATTGCGTTTACCCAGTTCTTCCTCTGCATTCTGAAATCTCCTCATCATTTTTAAAATTTTCCTATAAGGAAGATACATGCTGTAGTAGAGGCCACCCTGTGTGTGTGAAAAAAATTGAATTTAAATATCTATCTATGTGATGAGAAGAGAATCTGTGTCCTTATGCTCTGTTTTGTAAAAACAAAATTCTTCTTTCCATAAACAGACAACCAAATTCTAGGTGACAGCGGTCTTAAAACAAGGGAATTATTTCTATTTGGTATTGTAAGGAACACATGAGAAATTCCATCTTGGGTTCAGAAGAAACCAAATTCAGCTATCCTCTGTTTTAGTGATTGACTGTTGTTTTCCTAAGTATTTTATTTTTTGGTCAAAACATAAGAATAACACTCAACACCATGCCAGGGGGATTCATAAGGAAAGAGCCCTCAGACTCTAGCAAGTTGAACAAGCACCCTGAGGTGGTGGACCTTTTCACTTGAGAAAATTGGATATCCTTCTTTAACAAAATTCAGGGTCATGATGAGGAGATAACTAAAGAGTTTTTAATGTCCCTAAGACCACATTCAAAGACACATGCCATAGTTAGTTTTAGGGGTTTGACCTTGGAACTCACCCTTGAGCTCATCAATAGAATTACTGGTCTACTAATGGGGCTCCCTTGGAGCAAGGAAGAGAGATCATTGGGCAAAATTGCTAAGAAAACATTTTTTCTGCCCGAGGAGCATCCTGTAGAAGACAAAAATGGAGTTAGAAGGACAAGCCTGCCTCCTCTCTGGAGTGAAGTTAGTTATCAAATTATGAAGTACATCACATGTGAAGGGAGGTTTAGCATCATCTATGGATACCATTTTAGGTTGTTATGTGAATTAAGGCATGGGATTGACTTGCCTCCAGCCAAGAAACTGAGCATCCCATATTTCCTTCTTCAATCCTTAATTGAATGTGGTACAAAGCTAAGTGAAGGGATCCCAGATCAGTTGGCCCACCATGGGCTCATCAAAATGTTGGTGGAAGATGCTTTACACACCTACACTATCTCCATATCTTGGGAAATATTCAGAAACATGTCCAGAAATGATAACATTATAACTTTGGCTAAAAACATCACTCCATCCAGCAGTGAGGAGGGGGAGCAAACTGAAGAAATGGAGAAAAAAATGATGAGGGAACACAGGACATCCAAGCAGAGGGCAGAATAGAGGAAGCATAGGAAGAACATAAAGAAATTAGCAAGATTGCCGAGCCTAAAACAGAGGAAGAAACAACAACAAAAACAACAAGGGAAAAGAGGATACAGAGTAGGAAGGAAAAGGTCTAAAAAGCCCAAATGAAGGCTGCCACAACTAAAGAAGGAACCTAAAAAGAAAAGGAAAAGGCACACCTTGAGATATTATTCACATAGACAGAAATAGTGGACACAGAGATTTCTACAGCAAGCGAAAAAAAAGACCAGCAGGAAGAGAAATCCCCGAAAACATTGGCAAGGGAGGAAACAATTGTGCTTGCTGCATTAAGCACACCTACAAAACAAAAAGGAAAGAGAAAGAGACAAACCTCCATGTACTTTAAAGCCAGGAGAAGCACACGGATCAAAGTGGGAAAACCCCAGCCAAAATCAAAGGAACTAATCGTTATTGAGGACACAACCACTAAACTGAAAGTAGAGTCTCCTTCAAAGATATCTATCACCTATGAAAGAGGAAGCCCAAAAACCTCCACCTGGAGAAAGAATTAGGATGATGGACTCAAAAACAACTCTAAAAGAAGTTGAAACATCTCTACAAGAAACTCTAATGAAGTTAAAAGAGATTGAGAAATTGGAGGAGAAGGCAGCCAAACAATCACAGGGAGAAGAAAAGACCAAGGAAATATTGGAGCCAAGCCGTTAGCCTAGCTTGGGCTCATATTACAACGTATTAGAAGGTGGGAAGATCATCCCACAGAACTCTATTGTACCACTTTTCTTTGCATTGGAACAAGAGTGGGTTAGGACTCACACTTGGATGAGGATTGCCAAATCCAAGGGTGTTACAGACATAGGCCACCTGGAGGAACAACTAAAAGAATCAAGAAAAGAGTTGGCCATGGTGAGGCACACAGAAAGTAGTCAGAGAGCCAAATTATAGGAAGAGAATGAGCTGTTGAGAAAGCAGTTGCAACAGCAAGAGGGTCATAAGGAAGATAGGCCAACCATTGTGGGAGAGCAGCAGCAGCAAGAAGGACCTCTAGCAGACAGGGAAACAACCAAGGAACAATAGAGAGAAGAAAAGCTGCCAACTGATGTTGAGATGCTAACAAACTGCTACAGGAAAAGGAGTCACAGGCAGCAGAAGAAATACAGGCTTTGAAATGACAGGTGCAAGAGAAAGAAGCCCAAATGGCCTGCATGGCCAGCTGGGTAGTAGAAACCTTACAATGTAGGCAACCTACTAAGTCATATGCATTATATCTTATAGATCAATGGTTGCAATTTCAATTTAACGCACTAGCCCAAAGGGGCACCATTCCATTCCAAAAATACAATCAGTTCCTGTATTTGTGTGATAGTAGCTCAGCTGAAGATAAGGCCAAGTTAGCATAATTCTATTTACACAACTTGGCACTTCCAAGCATGAATCCATGGGACCCCATTGCAACATTGGGAGATGTGAAAGTAATGGCCATGGCCTCTTGGTTAAACCATGAGGAAAAGAGGGCAACAGAAATTCAGGAAGTTATGGACAGGAAGCTGAGTGAGCCACTCATGATCAGAGTAGAACCAGAAGATCCTTCAGCTTTAGTGTATGCCCATCAGCACCTGGCCAACAACCCTCAGGTACTCCCAGACTACATTGAAAGACAAGCCCAGGCCATTGCTCACTTTGAGGACATGGAAATACTGTTGGGTGATAATTGCATTCATGCTTGCACAAGGAGATGAAACACATTGTCCCACAGTATGAAAATAAGAGAGTACGACTCCCCAACAAGGATGTGAGAGGCTTTTGCTAGAGTACCCCTCTACAAACAGTGAATGCAAAATCTGAAGGCAGGCTGGATTGGCCTAAATTTCAGTCTTCCATTGCTTTTGGGACTGCTAGAAGGGGTTAAAGAAGAAGAAGAAAACAGGAAATGGGAGGAGGTAGAGATAAAATTAAGGTTTCATGACCAAGAAGAGGACATCACCTTGAAAGCATGGGATGTCAGAGAGGCAGTCAAAGCAATCAAATATGACGAGTTGTATTAGTTGCTCAGAGGATGAGCAACACATTCAGCAGGGGGGTGATGATGAGCCCCAAAAATGGGTAACTTATTAGGCTCATTTTTCCTATTATTCTCGATTAATCCACCATTCTTCATAGTTCTATGCATGCTTTTGAATATATTTATGTTAATTGAATGAATGAGAATAGTCATTTGACCACAAAGTCTAATACGTGCTTATTGCAGATTTTTGGACATCTTTTGGACCAAGGTCAAGCATTTATGAGCAAGTTGACAGCCAAATATGAAGGAACAAGGCTGAGGATTTGTAGGAAGGGTGTCTCTAGCACTAAATGACCCCTTCCTTGAGTTCTCCACCATCAGCTTAGAGTTCAACAACCCACCAAAGATGATTTCAAGGGGCAGCCGAGAAGATTTTGTGAAGTGGCTGATTAACTGCAGTTTTAAGCAGCCAAGCTCTTAGAGTTAAGGAGGGTTGTTGGCAGTCCTCATGGTGCATAAGTAGGAATGCTTCAAGCCCTGGTAGTTTAGCTATTGAACAATTGTTTTTCGCACTTAAGTGATGATTTGCATTTCAACTCATTTTCGAGCTCTTGTTGTAACCAGTTTTGTGACATGATTATTCTTTGAGTAATGGAGATAAATTTCACCTTGCACCAGCTCTGAGCTTTCTTAGGAGGCTATATCTCTTGTAGTTGGGCCCAAACCAAGTGCTAGTACCTCCTTTGTGGTCTTTTATGTGTTTCCTTACATTCATAGAATAATTTCTGTTATTTAGGTTAAGATCTTGCTTGGTTACTTAGGTTGTTTTTGATGATTAAAATAACTTTTCATCTTCAGGTTTATTTGACAGTTTGGTAACAGAAATATCTGCAAAAATGCCATCAAGCAATCCTTGATCTCATCTCTCCCTCTTTGGGACCATCAGCTGAGACCAAGGCATACTTGCTGCCACAAAAACATTGTTTTTGCCTTTCCATGCAATTACTAGTGTTAGATTTTTAGTTGGAAAAGTTGATACCAGTTGTAATTACATGTTTAGATCTATTATTGCTTGGTTTCCAGAGTTATCTTGCATGGTTTCCTGTCTATAAACTTCTGTTCATCTTGTTTCTGGTTTTTAGGTCAGATTAGGTCAAAATAGATAGATCTTTGGTTTTTCTAGTCTTTGTTCGATCAATTTTAGAAAATAGTGTGCAGAGCACCTATAACACATCCTTGCCTATCCTTCCTCCATCATACAACTTGCTCCAACCCCTAATCCAAGATTCCTTCCCTTCATTCGGCACCCTTTCCCAATTTGCCCTAATTTCTACATTCTTTTGTAGCATTGCTCCCTCCATATTTGAACAAATCCAACCACCTTAATCACCCCTTGGCTTCATTCACCAGGTCCTAGACCCCTTCACATCCTCAGCCATCCTCCATTTCCACTTTCCCACCGTTTTTCCTCTATCAACCCTCCAAAATCCTCTTTCGGCTCTTCTTGTAGAACATCCTGTAGAACCCCTGCAGACTTCTTGTAGAAGTTCACGTGTGCCATTTTTCGAGATCTGATCACTGTAAAAATCTTTGGAAGGGTTCTAGGGACCCTTTAGGACCTCTTATCAACTTCCCAACCTCATGTAAGCACCTAATCCATTTCTTTTCGCCAATCAACCTCTGCACAATAAAAAATCGTTAAGGCACATGCATAATAATTCTGCAAAATTACTCAAAAATACAAAAAGTTGTTTTTTTCCATATTTTACTTCAGAAGTAGCTTAGTCACATGCATGTTGGCTTTCCAAGAGTCAATGGCATCCATTTCCACCACTTTCATCTCTTTTCTTGCACCGGTAGGGTTAGGCAGTAAAGCTAGGGTTTGCTAGGGTTTACATTTCTTTTTAGCTTTCAGCTTCTTTATGCAAGTAGACTAGCCTCTTTTGAGTTAGCTTTCATCCATCATAGTTAAAAGCTTCTTTTAAGAGCTCATAGAAGTTGGCTTAAACTCCTAGTGGACTTGTGCCAGCTGATCAAGTGATAGCTTGCGGCAAGAGCTAGTACTTGTGCATATAGCACCGTCGCTTCCAAGTTTGTTATGAACAACCGGGTTGATAAAAGTAAAGAAGGGAGTCCTGGGAGTTGCAACATCATTGCTGCAATACTGGAGCCCACCAAATACCATTTCAAGATTATGGCCAATTTATGCACTTATATGATCACAACTCAACTGAGGATAAAGCAAAGCTAGTAGAGATTTACCTACACAACATGGCACTCACTGAAATGAATTTATGGGATCCAAATGCTGCATTGGGAGATTTGCAGTTAATGGCTATGGCTTCCTGCATGAGCCATGAAGAGAAGAGAGCAGTGGAAGTTCAGAAAATGATGACAAAAGAGTTGAGTGAGCCCTTGATGATTAGAGCCAAACCAGCAGACCCTTTAGCTCTCATCTATGCCCACCAGCACCTTGCAGCCAATCCTCAAGTTCTCCCTGATTATGTTGACAAGCAAGCACAGGCTATTGCTCATTTCGAGGATATGGAAAGATTGTTTGGCTATGACTGCCTTCATACCTGTATGAGAAGGTGGAATACATTTCCACATAGCCTAAGGATTAGGGAGTATCACTCCCCAAACAGGATGAGGGAAGCCATGAGGAGAATGCCCCTATATAAGCATTCAATGCAAAATTTGAAAGCCAACTAGATTGGGCTTAAACTTAGTCCTCCACTGCTACTAGAACTGTTGGAAGGAGTTAAGGAGGAGGAAGAACAGAAACAATGTGAAGAAGTGGACAGGAAAGCAATTTTCCATGATAGAGAGGAGGACAAAACATTAGAGGCTTGGGATGTCAGGGAATCTGTCAGGGTTATTAAAGATGAAGAACTAGATTAGTTGCTCAGAGGATGAGCAACCCATTCAGCAGGGGGGTGATGATGAGCCCCATAAATGGCTAACTATATGGGCTTATTTTGCCTCTTATTTCGATTTAATCCACCATTCTCATTATTTTTTGCATGTTTTTGAATATAGTTATGCTAATAAAGTGAACTGGGTTAGTCACTTTGCCATGTAGTCTAATGAGTGTTTATTGCAGATTTTTTGGACAATTTTGGACAAAGACAAGGAATTTATGAGCAAATGGCAGCTAAACACGAGGAAAATAGGGAAGAGGACTTGTAGGAAGGGTGTCTCCTTCATTATTGACCCCTTTCCTTGAATCCTCCATTAGGAGCTCAGAGCACAAAGGCCCACATTGATGATTCCAAGGGGCAGCCGAGCAAGTCAAGTAGGAATGTTGTTTATCTTCAGTTCTAGGAAGTTGAGTTCCTAGATTTTAGGAGGACTATTGGGAGTGCCCATTTGTATAAATAAGAAGGCTTCAAGCCTCAGCAGGTTAGCCAGTTGTTAGTATATTTTTGCACTTTTGTGTAGTGCATTGGTTAGCTTATTTTCGAGTTCTTTATGAAAACAATTTATGTGATGTCACTGTTATTTTTTGATAAATGAAGATGAAATAGTTTTTGAGATAGCACTAATCTCTTTCAGAGGGCTGAAGCTCTTGGGCTAGGGCCCAAACCAAGCTACCCAACACCTACTTTGTGCATTTATATGTTTTCTTGCTTCCATTCATGAGTTAATTTCTATTGCATAGATTCGTCTTACTTTGTTAAGTTAGGTTGCTTTTGATGATTAACATAGTTGTTTTTGTATCAGTTGAGCAAGTAGGTTACTGTAGTGATAAAATAAGATTCAAAAGGGCCACAGTAGGCCCTGATCTCCTTTCTCCCTTCTTGGGACTATGATTTGAGGTCAAGGCACTACTGCTGCAACCAAAAACACAGTTTTTGCTCTTTCATGCAACTGCTAGTGTGATAACTTGATTTGTTAAATTTAATAGTAGCTTAGATTCACATGCTTAGATAATCTCCTATTCATTTTCCGTAGTTCTCTCACATGCTTTTCTGTTCACAAGGTACTATTCAACATTTTTCTGTTTTTAGGTCAGAAATTAGGTTAAGCTAGACAAAACTCTGTTTTTAATTTTTTCTTTGGTCAAGTTTTGATAAGTGAATGTGCAGATCTCTTGCAGGACATCTCAGCTCACCATCCCTTCATGAAATAGCTATTACCAGCTCACTTCTCCTAGATTTCCCAACTCATTCACAACATTTTGCCAATCTGCCTTAATTTCTGCATTTTCTTCCATAAAGCTACTTTCTTGCCATTTGAGTAAATCCAACCATCAAGTTCATCCCTGATCTTCCTTGACAAGTTTTAGACACCTAAACACCTTCATCCAGCCTTCATTTCCCATTTTCCATCATTCTTCCACCTTCAAAACCCTAAAAACAGCTTTCGGCCTCCTCCTGTAGATCCTCCCGTAGAACCTCCTGTAGATCCCTTGTAGCCTCCTATAGAATTTCCTGTGAGTGATTTTTCGAAGTATGATCACAATGGAAGTCTTTAGAAGGCTAGTAGGGGCTTCTTAGGACCTCTTCACACCTTCCTCACCTTCTGCAAAAGCTAACTCCATTTTCCTTTGCCACCAAATCTCTACACAGTCACAACCAGTCAAATCACAAGCATAATAATCCCACATAAAAATACTCAAAAGTACAAAAAAATGTTTTCTTCTCATTTCTCTTCAAAAGTAGCTTGAATAAATGCAATTTACCTTTTCAGTAGTCAATGGCACTCACTTCATTAGCCTCCATCTCTTTTCTTGCAAAAATAGGGTTAGTGGGTAAACTAGGGTTTACGTTTCATTTCAGCTTTCCTTTTCTTTCTGCAAGTAGAATAGCCTTGTAGAGTTAGCTTTCTTCCATCACAGTAAAAGCTTCTCTTGAGAACTCATGGAAGCTGGCTTAAGCTCCTAGCGAACTTGCACCAACTGATCAAGTGACAACCTGCAGTAAGAGCTAGTACTTGTGTATACAGCACCGCCGCTTCCAAGTTTTTTACGAACTACCGGGTTGATAAAAGTAAAGAAGGAAGCCCCAGGAGTTGCAGCATGATTTCTGCAATACTGGAGCCCACAATTATCATCAAAGGATCTCAAGGCAGAAAGGCTTTAGAAGTACATCAAGGAAATTTCCATCTCCTAGGTACCAAAGTTCATTTTTTGGCTATTGTTATTCTTGTACAAACTTTGGTCACATGGAAAAAGATTGTAAAGCATATCATAAAGATAGATGTTATGGTACCCAACCATTTCATATAGATAGATATTATGGTCCCCAACAATCTCCAAGGAACAATTTTGCAGGAAGAATGTTAGGCCCCTATACTACTAGTGTAACCCATTATTGTTATTAGTACAACCCACTTATTATATTGATGTACCCATGCAATGCCCATATTGTTACTATTGTGCCCCATAGAAGCCAACTATTGTTATTATTGTGCCCTTACATTATTATTGTTATGTCGGCCGTTATAATGTTATGACCCTGAGACTCCTATAATAGAAAGGAGCTTTTCATTTGATCACCAAGGAATTGTCATTATGTAATGTAAAGGAGGTTTCCCCCTCGAAGAGGCTGAATTCTAAGGCGTTTATCTATATTTTCTATCTTTTCTTGAGCTGGTTTCTTAACATTTGGTATCAGAGCTTTGGATTCTAGGGTTTCGCTGCTCCAAACAAGTCATCGTGGCATGTTCACTATAACTTGTTTTCTGTGACGTTTCAGAAGTCACAAAAAAAACCCATTTGAGAAGACTTGGCTCTGAACTTTGGGTCCGAATTTTAGAGCGTTTCGCAGGATATTTGCGGAGATATGATCTGAGGAAGTTGGCCTTTTTGTAGACTCCTGAATTACACTCAAAACAGGTGACCTGGGGAAACTCGCCATAACTTTCTTTCTGAGCATCGGATTGAAATTTCGTAAGAAGGTACAGAAAGAGGACGGACTTTAGTTTTCATTTATATATTTTTAAGAGTCAAAGGTTGAAACAGTGACACGTGGCACGTCATACAAGTTCTCTCTACTGAATTAGTCTATAATCAGGTCACTGTGGGAGATTTGGCATAACTCTTCATTGGAGAATCCAATTGGGGTTAGACTGGTGGAATTAGAAAGAGGACATAGAGGAATACTACAAGTCGTAGTTTCAGAGCTTAAAGATCTGAAAGTACAAAGTTGCAGTCATTTCAAGATTGAGCTCCTAAAATCAAGAAAAAGCAAGATGAAGAAGTTTGATGGCAAGGATCCGGTAAATTGG